>JAVCKT010011048.1:0-34703 GCA_032273925.1 Rhynchotus rufescens
TATGTTTTTCCCCTCGGTGAAGTATTTTTGCTTAGTATAAATTCAGCTCGAGTCTTCTTGATTAGAAGCAATATATTTTAAGTATAGTTTTTCTTTCATTATTTTATGGACTATGTTCTTCAATTTGAATATTCCTTAAGAAAATACAACCAGAAAAGATCCAATATTTTATGCCTTTAGTCTAGTTTATTGTCATTGCTTTAAAAAGACCAAAACTTTTTAAAATAATTTTTTCTGAAATGGAATTAAGGCCTGTATATCAACTTCAAGTTCAAACCATGATATTGATGGTACATGAAATAAATATTGTATTATATAACAAATAAACAAAAAATAGTGTATAATAAATGTTGTATTGACCACAAAAGCATGTAGACCATGCCATGAGGCTTAGAGAAAAGCAGCTGAGCTTCTGCCAACAAAAGTAGACAGAGACATATCCAGTGCTCCTTTCCCCAAGGAGGTCTGTGGGAGGCCTGAGTCAGGACTCGAGTTGTTGGGCATGGATCTAGTTGTCGAATCCTACCCGAAACGTAGTAATAGCAAGAGTGATTCTTTGGCCAGCTTAGAAACTCCCGACCCTTTGTCTGCAAAAGACATTTTTAAATAGCAGCAGTTTGGCCTCCACGACCGATCTGCACCTCAGTGGGGAAGAACATTTCTTTAGTTCATTTTTCTTTTCAAAATCCGCACTTCAAATTGGCAATATTGTCTTCTGGTTCTGGTTAAAGCATCAGGCAGGGGAGTCAGGCTCGCAAACACGCTGAACCCTATTCACCTTGTCTTGCTTGACTGGGAGGCTGCTGCTGGTCACCCGCAGCCTACACAGGGCCTCGGGCCTGGTATTAGATGTATTTTAAGTAGAAGCAGCAGAGCAGAGATGTGATTTAACAGCTTATCAGCTGTGTGTGGAGCAGAGGAGGCCTTGGCTTGTGGGAGCTGGCATGTGGCGCGGGGTGGGTGAGCGGGCAACGCGCTTGGTGGGGAATCGTGCCTGGACAGCAGCCGTGTTCACACGGACACAGCTCAGTGCCCACTTGGGCCCGCGAAGGCTCCGACTTCAGAGCACTTAGCAAAGCCAAGCTGCGGGATATTACATTTCACTCATAAAACGAGGGAGCCAGCGCCAAACCAGCGCCATCCATGAAGGGGATTAAGGCCTGGGTGGCGTTGGGAAGCCCCGTCGGCGTGCGCAGCAGAGGCCATGCCCGGGGAGGACGGACATGCGCCAGCGCAGCTCGTGGCCACGCACGGCCCTCCTGCTCCGCAGCACGTTTGTAAGCGGAGTTTCAAAGCCCGGCGAGCTGGACGGAAAGCACGAACCACAGCGAGCGGCCTCCATGCCAGACTGCGGCGTGCAGGCAGCGTGTGGACGCGGCCCGCGCCAGCCGGCCAGCGTGCTGCTGGGGCCCTCTTGTTGTGTCAATGAGGAAAAAACAGTGTTTTGTTACGTTCTGTGTGCCATAGGACAGGAGTTCAAGGCGTGGTTTGGAGGAGTCCTGAGCTGCCTGGTTTAGGGCTGCTTTGAGTAACTTTGGGCACCCACAGCTGGCCCTCTGGAGTCTCTAGTGCTGCGAACGTGCGACCAGCTGTGCTGTCCTGCTGCCATCTGCTTGGGCTGTTTGTTTCACGGGGAGATACAGAGGACTGTGGTGGATGAGGCGATGCCCACTGCAAAAGTTTCTCTTTCAAAAGGCCAGTTTTCTGCTTGCAGTACAGCCATGCACTTATATATACTTATATATAAATACATACATATACATAAACATATATATACACACATACACATATGTCAGTATATAAGCATAAATAAAATATAAAAAATGTGTGTTTAAATCTTAACTTATTTTCACTGATGATCAATTTGAAGAGTCCATTATAGCCCTCCATAGCGTGTAATGATATTCAGAATACTTCTGGCAAGACAGTGTCCTGGGATTTATTTTAAAAATCAGATTCTCTTTTAAAAATAGACACATATTCTACTCACTGTGTTAGACTCTGCTGTGCCTGCTAGAACCATATCATTCTGGTTGCTTCCCAGATCTCTGAACCTAGTGTTTCTCTTATATTTTCACATTAGTTTATACACAGTGCCTGACTCCAAAGCAAAAGTTTTGATGGGGACACTGAGTCTTCTCCTCTTTCCCTGTGCTCTAACTCCTCTCCTTTTAACTCCAACTGCAATACACTTCATTTAACTCACTGTAACTGCTTCTCTGTTAATTGACCATTTATAATCTAGTGGAACCATAACAACGACCCGTGCGTTAAAATGAGAGTAATGGAGTATCCCCCTGACACAGAGCCAGCCCACCTTGAAAGCCCTGACATTACCACTACCCCACTGGATTAGAGGAGATGTGGTTTATATTAGTGACCTGAAGGAGGTTCATGCCCTTTGGGAAAAGGTTGTTCCCTGGAATGGCAGTGTGATTAATGGTTTATTTACAGCACTGACATCAAGGCTGTCAGGACTCTTCATCAGTCTTTGATGTAAAACATACTCAGAGGCCCTAGGTTGTTCTTATCTGCTCAGAGAAGAGAAATCAGAAATGAGGAATAGGTCAGTGTGGCTTCAGTTCTGGTACGTACATTTTCCAAAGTGGCAGCAACAGAGGAAACCCACAAGGTCACTTACACTTCCCTGGCCTAGCTGGTGAGCCTGTCCAACCATAACTGGTGGCATGGCTTCCTTTTCCTTGTCTGGGCAGAGGATGGGAGGGATGACAGAGCAAGAGGTTGCTGGTGATGGATACCATGCTGAGAACATGCAGATACCCACATCAAATCCACAGTGAGGGATAAGTGCTTTGGCACTGCACAAACCTCAAAACAGGAACTGGTGAATTCATGCTAAGACACTTTTAGTAATTATTGTGTGGTGTTCAGCACAATCATGTATGGACATCTCCAGTTTTCAGTACCTGGGGATTTTTTAGAAGGTCTTCCCACTGCTGAAGACTTTCTGCGTTTCCTTGCTGAATTGGCTAAGCCCAGTTTCATTTCCTCCTCAGAGCTGTGTGCTGGTGCATCCCATGCCGCTCGTGCTCTCGCGGGCTGGCTGGTAAGTGAGATAATGCTGCAGTAACGTCAGCTCAGTGCTCTGATAGGACCTGGCTTGTTGACAGCCAACATATTTGCATGGGCAGCCACCTTCTCCTCTGCCCAGTGCAATAACTGTGGTGGAGGAATCCTGCAGAGCAGATCTGAAGCACAGGCAATATGCAATAAGCCTGCGGTACTTCAGTTCTGCGTTACCTTCACAGGGGATTTAAAAATGACTAAGATGCCTGAGGAGATCTCGAGGGCCCAGTTAAAATAGTAATTGGATGAAAATCAATTACTGAATCTGAGCCAGATAAGACTGGAAATAATGCTAGGAAAGAAAGCTATTTTGGAGAACCTCAACTTCCCTCTGTTAAGAGCTCTGGCATTTGCATTATCAAGATGTTCCAAACCATTTGGCTTTGTGTGGGCTCCTCGTTATTTCTTGGTGTCTGAACAGCATGACCCCATGAGATAGTTCTTCTGTGCATGAAATCCTGGCAGACTGAGCTCCTTCTTGCAGGGCTAGGGTTTACTGACAGCAGTCTGTGACCTGTAGGAATACATATGTCCATGAATCAAACTGCTGATCTTAACAAAACCCTAGTTCAAACACAGCAACGTGTGTGCTTGGCAGAGTTGGCTTCCGAGAGCACATTTTACTGGGGCTCACTTGGCTTCCTATAAAAGTACTGGGTGGAAATCAGTGTATGCAGTTTGGACCACCCAAAGCAAATGATTTCCATTAGAACTAAACAAATCCTGAAACGTAAGAGTGTAGGATGTACATGCAATGGGACACAGAGGTTTCTCGACAGTCGATGCTACGAGGTACTATCTCAAGTGGGGCAATAAAGTTCCGTAACCTAGTAGAAAAAAAGAGAAAACCAAATGAAATAATCAAGAAAAAATGCAAAAGAAAATTAAAATTCACACACAGTGGAAGTAGACAAAACTAAATAAAGCTGTGCTTTTGTGTCCTAATTTTAATCCTCCAGAAGGCCTTTAGACATTGCAGTAGATGGCTTCTAGCCCACATCCTAACTACAGTTAGGCAAAAGATTGTAATTAGCAGTCTGATTGATTATACTTCTTGAAAGTGCAAATTACCAGCACTTAACAGATTAATTATTTGACATTTGTTCTAAATTTCTTAAGGGAATAATTCCCAGGTCCAATATTTCATTCTCAACATTTGACTTTTTTTGCAGTTGGCTGCTTGAACAGATTTTCCTTTCTTGATTAGATGCCCCTTCCTTAGCCAGAGGCTTTTGTTGCGGAGATCATTCGCAAGTACAAAACCTCAAATGCCCAGCTCTGGTTATCTAGGCAAACTGATAAGCACTCAAACAATTCCATTAGAATATTCCTAGGGAGCATGGACACACTCACAAACATACATACACCACTGCAAAGAAAACCTCTAGATGCGAAAACCTTAACCACAGAAAATTTACATTAAAACTTTGCAGAAAGATGCAGCATTTTTTTTCCAGCTTTAGCCCTTAGTCTTGGTAAGTGTTTCCACTTGATTAGTACAGTTGTGCACATGGGACCCAAAACAAAAAGATCGAAGAAGACAGTAAAAAATACACAGAAAACAAGTTTTTGTTGATAACTTTCCATGTTTCTCCCTAGCCCCGCTCTGTGGAAGATTCTAGGTTATAGAAACTAATGTGGCTAATGAGTCACAACCAACAACCCTGTTCTCATACACAGCAAACATATATTTTGTTGTTTTCCAGCTCCTGGAGAAAGTTTCATCATTTTGTCATTCTCAAACTTTCCCAGACCACTCCCTTTGTAGAGTCTGTTAAAGGGCTCTTAGCAGTTTTGTGGTCGAGGCTCTGAGCCTCGTGCAGAGGCTAATCCCCAAATACAGCTCCGTAAGCGCAGAACCAAGCTGGGTTGTCCTCAGAAGCCCCCTCCTTCCTTCTTCTCCCCCTTTCCCTTCTGCATGTGGGAATTCAAAAGCCTGAAGCAAGGAATGCTGCTGTTGGACATGAGCACTTCTGATGTAGAAACCAGGAAGGGTGAAAACTGGCATTTCTTGGCACCAGCTTGGGAATGACTCTGGGCTTGTCACCAGGTTTTTCTCCATCACCGTCTTATTGGTGGAACTGCCTGAGCTCATTCCCTAGACACATGATTCCCTCCTGGTCCCTGCTGCAGCAGCTGGAGAGCTCTTGGCTGTGCCCAGCAGTGGGAACTGGCCCTCAGCAGCCAAGGGGGCCACTGCAGAGGAGGTGTCCAGCACTGCAGGGAGAGGCGCTTGGAGCTGCCCACTGTCAGGTTGGGCTAAGGATCAACAAGGTGTTTTGTCCGACACCTTCCTGCCTGCCATGCCTGCAGCCTGGCCTTGCGGGAATTAGGGCCCAGCCACCCCTCACAGGGACAACACAAGACTCCTCAAAGAGGAGCAGTTGGTGCACTTGCACAGTTTAGGCACCAAATCACTAAAGGGTTAACACACAGCTTTGCCACAAGCTCTGTTTTAGGTACAACTCAAGAAATCATTAGCAGCTGGATCCTATCGCCTTCCCAGGCCCTGTCTGTGAAGAAAAGGCAGCGCTGCCAGCTCTGTACGTGACCCATGAGGATCTACCAGTTTGCTGGTCCTTCACACAGCTCTCCACCCGCACTGCCCACAGGAGGAGGCACAGAGCCTTTATCCAGCCCTTCTCCCCACCTCACAAATGGCCAAGGCTTCTTTTGAAAGCCCAACTTCTTCAGCAGAAGTTCCTGCTGGAGCAAGACCCTTTGCTGGGACTATCCTTTAAGGCACACATCAAATTTATGTCCTGTATGCTGCATCCAGAGTCCAACATTGCTCCTTGAGTCTGATTTATCCTGCTCTGCAAAGCCCAGAGCTTTTGCCGTGGGATGTATTACAGCCTCTGACAGTCATTACATTGTACGTAACAGTTCTTCAGGTGCCAACTTTTCCCAGTTTAACACGCAGCAGATGTGCTCACAGTCCTTACAGAGCTGTTTTAAAAAACAGCTACAGTCGATCTATTTTCAAAGCTGCCTGACTAGCCAACACATCCCTGCTGCAGGGTGACTGTTTTTGTAACTAGCCCCGGGAACGGCTCATCGTTTCTTCAGTGCTCCATCTGCGGAGCATTTCACTAATGACTATTGAAAATCTACTGCCAGATTAATTTGTTGCTATGATATGTTCTTTAGAAGTTTCTTCATCCAGCTGGAAGGGGTAGTGTGGTCAATGGTCAAGCTTTGTCAAACGTGCTCGTTCATTCTTGCAAGGGGGCTTTGCAGCTTTGCCTTTCCAGAGCCTTTTCAGTTACCAAGTGCCTGTGGGTTTGGCTGAGGTGCCTAAAACACCACTAAATCTAAACCCCAAGTAGACAGGTAACACAAACTGCAAAGCAGCGCAGCCACAGCAATACTCTGGGCAAAACATCCCTACGGAGCTCCAGCAGGCTCTTCTCCCAAGGAGTGCAGTGCGGAACGGGAATATGCTGCTCCATTCCCATTGAAGACCAACCTCCCTTTGGCTGAAGAGAGGGACACATCAGAGCCAAGCCATAGCCATGAACCAAATGGAAACCTTCCTGCACGGGGTGAAATAGGAAGTGACAGTGTACTGCATGTTCAGCTTGGCCTGACAAGAACCGTGTGCCGCCTTCAGCTCCGTTCTGCTCACAGAAAGAAACAGTGTCCACACGTTGTTTTCTTTTTTTCTTCCTTTTTTTCGCTGTACTTATAAGTTATTGCTGCTTCCGCTGACACACAGAAACAATAATGCTAGAACAACTGGTGTCTGCTTTACAGCAGACTGTAGAATTGGTTTTATGCAATGAGAGGCTGTATTGTAGTCATTGTTCAGGAGTGTAGTGTAATCATGTTTTTCCCATTAGTTTGCTTGGACACTGCTGTCCTAGCAGTGACACTGTGCTGGACACTTGCAGTGTCCTTGCTTGGACACTGCTGCCTGTTCTAGGGCGGGATGTGGAGCTCTCTGTCAGTTTTTGGCTCCTCTGTGTGGCGCTGGGGTGTGTGGAGCTGACCAGCCCTCCCTGGAGCACAGCGTGCCTCGTGCTCGGCCACAGAAAGTCCTCACTCAGCCCAGAGAGCCAGGCAGCCTGGCTGTGCTGGCCACTGCACGTACAGAGCAGGAGTTCTTGTGTGGTGTCTTCAGCAAGCCACGTAAGATTGGATCCATGAGATCTAGATCCACTTTGAGCAATTTGAAGCAATTTGAGCAAGATTTTGGAGATGTATAGGAGCCTAAATCCACAAGGACAATCCCCCAAACTCCTGCTCAGCTACTCTCCCAGCCTGGAAGCAAACAAAGGCTTCTCCTCTCCATTGGATTTTCAAGGTGCTTGGAGCTCCTACACATTTCCAATCGCTCCTCTGTTCCAATAGGTTACTCTTAAGGGCTTTATCCTAACTAACATCTAGGACTAAACAGGTCTTTGTTGAAGTCCCTTGAGGCCCCAGGTGTGCTGCAAACTTGCAGAGGCTTCTCTGAACTCTGCTCTGGGGTGAGTGATTCTCCCCACATGTTGATAGGAAGCCCGGGTCTTCCTCCGTCTGAGGATCCTGCTCTGGATCAGGCCTGGAAGTCACAGGTTTTCAATTGCTGTCTTCTGGAGACCTAATTTGTTATTTGGTCTTGCCCTTTGTCTCCTCATGCTTTTGTTCTCACCTCTTTGGGTCATAATTCAAAATCAGTTTTACCACTGGCAGGCACAGCACTGCAGCTCTGACTCCAGGGAAATGGGCATTGCTGCAAGGATGAAGCATGAAGTCCAGCTGAAGGAACTGTTCTTCAACAACATAACATGTTAGCAAGGCCTGAGTCAGGCCAGATGCAATACTGTAATCAAGAACATTACATGTTTACTTCAGGGTGATTAATATCAATCATCTGTTCTTTGTTAAATGCCTAGATCCATGATAATAGGAAACTTCCTGAAGTTATACTTGGAAATCCCATCCACCTCTCAAGAATTTACCTGCTGGCTTTTCATCTTGTGTGGCAACAGCAGTGGCCTTGGCACTGGGGGGAGAGCAGCAAGTCTGGTCTAGTCTGGAGGTGCAGGACAGTGAGGAAATCTCTCAAAGATGAATCAGAGCTAAAAGTTAATAATTTTTTAATTTGCCTCAAACCTACAATCCTTGAGTTAGATAAAATAATGGCTGAGATATTAGCAGTGCTCCCAGTTGTGCTGAGCTGTAAAAGGAACCCCCTAACGCAGATTAGGGCTCGGTCTTTGACATGGAAACAATTATTACTTGAATGTGGTCTCTTTTTCACTGTCATCCTGAATTGGCCTTTCCTCTTAGCAAACTAATGCATGTCGAAAAGATTAATGGATTAAACATGGCCAGGGATAAGCCTATTACACTAAAGCCCTTTAAAATCAATCCATAGCTTGTAAAGGAAGAGATCACCTGAAACAGAAGCCTTGGGGAATGTCTGCCTGGTGCTGGGTCCACCCCTAGTTGCTGTTGGGGTACATAGGGGCCACACACTGCACACACAGAGCGTGGTGCATGGAGAAAACTTGGCCCCAGAGCGAGGCCAGCTGTGTCCGGCCTAGCTGGTCTGAGCTCAGATAGCCTAGCACAAAGGAGAGATTTACCCTCGCATGACTTTCTGGGACTGCTCAGAGGTTTCTTATGCAATTTATGGCTTGGACTCGGGCCCCGGAGCGGCTCCCGCAGAAGGTCCCTCCGGTGCCGTGTTCCGCTGTCCCTGCCCCGCGGAGCCGGACGCCTCCCTGCAGCTCCGCGACGTCTCCGCCGGCAGCTTCTCAAGAGGCTTGGACGAGCGTTTCCCAAACAACTGCTCTGGCGTGCCAAAAAAAATACCCCTCCTGTTTACATACACTCCAAATTATTTACTACAAGTGGTCATTTTAAAATACAGTTTACACAGTGTTAGAACGGTTTACTCTCTAACTTAAAGGTTATCATTAGAGCTTTTCAGCATTCTTTAAACTCACATTTATTTTAATAGATTTTTTTTGAAGGTAGAAGTGCAAAGGGGAAGAGGGACAAGACAGCCTGACCTTTAAAGCAAGGCTTTAGCTAAAGAGAAGTGAACCACTATCTCACGGCCAGGCTTGGCCTTACCTTTCTCCTTGAAGCCCGCACTGTGTCTTAGAAAACATCACCCGAGCTTTGCATTCACTGAAAGTGGCACGAGCCGGAGCCAAGAGCTGACAGCTTTGCAGCCAACTTTGCAAGCGGGCTGCTGAGGCCAAAGGGATCACTCAGCCAGCCATCCCCTGCTCAGCTCTTTGCAGCTACAGCTGGGTAGCTGGAGCTGCCTGCCACCCGTTTTTTGTTGCCCATTAAACCTCCGGCAGCAGATAACCTTCCCAAAGAGGGAAAAGAGCTTCCCCAGAGACCAGCAAGGCAGCTGCAGATCACCCAACACACCAAGATCTTATCAATCCATATTCTTCATTCGCCCTCCAGAGTGCAAAGCTTGGCTATATCTCAGCAGGCAAGTCTCTAAGAAAGGGAGTTTATTTTGCATTGTGGTGCATAACAGTGTCCCCAGATGGAGGCAGCCTGAGCAAACACCTTACAGCAGCCAGGGCACCGTGCTCACCAGCTCCCACATCACCTGGCTGGGCTGAAGTTACCTGACTTCAGCTGACTGCAGAACACAGCCATTGACCTCCTGTAATGTGCTGGCTCTGCATGAGCACAAGACCTTTCAATATTAGAAAAACAGATGAACAGATTAGCTGCAAATAAGACACAGACCTAGATAGAATCTTTTCAGGAAAATCACTTCAATGTCAAATGCAAATTAAAAGAGCCCAGCAAGCAGGCCAAGTAAAATGAAGTGGGAATCACTGATCCTAGTATGAAATAAAGACTATCTGGGAAAGCACAGAGGGCCTTGCAGATTTGGCAAAAAGTTAACTGAAGTGACATATGATTTTGACTGTCTTCATTTTTATATTTTGTGAGGTAGGGAGCTTGATTTTTAGAGGTGCTTTTCTATCCTTACTCAAATACGATGTCTCTTAAAACGCTTGCTGAAAAATATGAAAATGTTTCCTGAGTAGAAACTGCAGCTATTTAAAAAAATAAGATTACAATTTATATCAAGAAATGAAAGAACCTTGTTCCTTTGGACAGTATTTACATTGCAGAGATTTGATTGATGAACGAGAATCTGATTGATGGTCCAAAAATGCTCACCATATGTCCTGCCTATGTATTCCAGGAGACTGCATAAACATACAACACTTTCTTGAAATGGGAAAAGAGCTTGTAGGAGCAGTGTACATAAAACATACAGCTTTGTGAGTAAAGAGATTTTATCTCTGTAGATATACTCCTCTTGGAAGCCATGATATTTTCTCATTTGTTTAGTAGCACATAGAACAATTTGCTTGCTCTGTTTATCCACATCTCTCTTTAAGTTCATAAGGAAGAACAGAGCTGCTTCTTGCCTGAGATTGTTTTTCTGTCTTGCTTTTTCCGTGATTTTTTGCAGGAGGTGGCTCACCATGCAAATCACATTCACCATTTTAGGAAAAACAACAACAAAAGTGTTTTGTGTTCCTGCAATAGCAACGTAAAAATGAAGACCCTGGCAAAGCAGCGCACAGGGACTCTGAAGGGTGTAAGGTCACTTGCTAGATTCTTTTAAATCCATTCTCTCTTCATTTCAAGTGACCACTGGAATGTCATGAGCATTTGGAAATCGCTGTTTTTGCCTTGAAGGTATGTTGAATCGTTGCTGTAGAGAATGACCATAATGCTTTAGAATCTAACTGGCCATCAGCATTTCCAGATGTGCAAGTAAGTCTCAGCTTCTCTCTCAAAGCTCCTTTTCAACACGCAGTCTGCCAGCAACGCGGTTCAGAACATATGGAAAAGGCACCAAGCGTCTGACCTTCTGCTGGAAGAGACCTTTACTTGAGATTTGTCCAGTGTGTATCTTACATAGAAACTAGTGCTAAGTATACAAAGCAAAACCACATTTTTGGCTTCAGTGAAACAAATTGCAGCCCCTGACACTCCAAAAGAATGCAGGCTACAGAAAAAGGAAGAAAAAAAATGAATACATCCAAAGTAAAAGAAATCCAACAGGCTTCAATTCAAGCCATCCAAAGTGTTGTATTTAAATTAAAATAGCAAGGGAATGTTTTCTTTTGATAGGCACAGTATTTCTACTCAAAGGTCTTGCATAAGACATCAAATAGTAATATTGTCATACTCGCTGTAAATTTTAATTGTTTCTTTAATAGAAAACACAAAAGAAGTTTGTTCATTACTGAGAATCAAAAAGCTCCATACAAAATAAATTGTAGGTGCCAATTGGTACACATATATTTATTCTATCACATATACTATATATTTATATACACAAATATAATTCAATGGCTAATATCCCATTTCCTTCCTCAAAACAAGAGTCTTTTGTTATTTTATTTTTCCACCTTTAAGTAAGGAAAATTCCCAAAGCAACAAGCAAACAAAAACCTAAATCTTGATTTAGTGCTGTAGGGCTATGGCAGTAAGTGAGGATTCAGGAAATGTCCTATTCCAAATGTATAGCTAATAACAGAGACTTAAGGTACTGTTATAATATATAAACTATTCACCAATTCTTCCCTGGGCTCTGTTCCAGGGAAACTGTATTCTATTTTGCCGAATTCTAGGGCTGACAGAAAAGTAAATAGAGTAGATGTCTGCACTGGAAGAAGATTCTGCTTTTCCACATTTGATCTGTCTCAGAGCATTTAGAAATACAAGAGTGGATAGCACTTTTATTTTTTTTTTCTGCCAAACTCCAGGTTTGATAAATGTCTCCTCTCTGAGGAGCATTTTAGCCCTTTTGTTTTGTACCAGCAACAGCAGAGAGGTAACTGTGAGAATGACATCTGATGAGAAACACTGGCTGCTTAACAAGCTAAGTTGCTTTTTGTTCCTGCGGGGTCTTTCTGCGTGACCCCTGTATCACTTGGGGCGCTGCTGGATTTCCCCAGTGGGCACCATGTCCCGCTGCTTGCTGGAGAGCTCGGGATGGGCAAGGTGGTCATGCAGTTCTTCCATACTGTTACCTCTTGCTGTCGTTAAAATGCTGTGGATCCTGCTATACGCCCAGCCTTTCAGAGGCGTTTGATCAAATGTATTTAAAAGTACTAGGAGCTATTATTGCACTGTAGAAATCGGTGTAAAAAGAACCTTCTGTGTTAGTGGAGCTGCATTAGTCTATAGGACTAGTCATTTGGCAATAGTATAAAGTTCTTTTTGTAAATAAATATTCCATTTGGCATTAAAGTATATATTTTTATCTTTCTACCATGGATGTTATGCCTACTTTTTGTCATATTTTGACAAATTCATGACATGATGATTGAAAATGTAGCAATCTTTCAAGCACAACGACTGAAAGATGGCTCATCCAATAGAGTCATTTCCATTTTAATATTCAAGCCTTTGCAAGTTTATGTACGTTCTATAAAACGCTCTCAGATATTTTAGACCTGTGACTGATGAGCGGAGGGAAGCCTTTGCAGCAGCCCTCCCTCTATCTGCAAGATATCGGCTCAGGCAGGAGTTGTTATCCTTGCTGGTCTTGTTAATGCTCAGTGTGGGGTTTGTGCTCAAAGAAGAGCTCCTTGTTTGGGATCCAGCAAGCAATTACTAATGGCTGTATCCTGAGGGGACGTGGCAAGGGGCAGTACAGGGGAATGCTGCTGTAGCCAAGGGCCATGCGAGAGAAGCACTGATGCACAGAGAGAAAAGAGCGGGCAAGGAAGCAGAAAGCCCCCAAAAGGGGCCGGAGAAAATCCAAGATTTGATTTATCCAGAGTGGAAAACCAGGGATGGGATGGGATGGGATGGGATAGCTTTGAAAAATCTAAAAGCAAGAGGTAGAGACAAATTCTGAGTGCTTATATACACAAATATAATGGCTTCTGCAGCCATTCACAGCTAGAGAAAGGGCAGGGTACAACACACTCCAGGCCACATTTAAGAGTACAATAAAAAACATAATGTTTTAGGAAAAAAAGTGTTGCCCAGGGGTCTTTGTAGATGACTGCAGGTTTCCATACAGATTTATGTTGTGCTGCAAAATCAGTCCAAAATTGATCTTTTCATCTCCTGCTGACAACTTACAGGGCTTCCCCTTACCTTTAAAAAATGAGGATGTTAAACATAGAAATATGCCATGGAAATCAGTAGGAACTGCTTATGCCCATCCAAGAGAGGACACATGGCCTCTGCAATCCTTTCCTCCCATCGTTTTCTCCCTGTTTGAGCGGTTGGGTTGATACTGCTGTGGAGGGGCACTTGGCCAAGGAGAATATAAGGTATTGGGCCACAAAGCCTGGCCTAGGTCGGCAAGCAGAGCTCACTGGGTCCACAGGGCGTTTCACCCAGTCATTCATGCTTAAAAAGATCATGGCTCCAACGTGAGGCCTACTTGGTCCCTCTACACATGGGCGTTGACATGTTCCTCGTCGATGCTTTTAGGAATTCAGCTACTGGCTGCCTAGTGCAATAGCCCCATGTTGGAAGGCAGCCCGTAATGGAATAATGCCCACAGCTTTACACAGAAAGGAGCTGATATGCAGAAATGTGATTACGTGTGAGCCTTGGCAAGGGAAGGAGCAAGGCCTGTGGTTGTACCGTGTCTGAGCTCACGTGGTGCTTTGTCTTGATCCATTGCGACAACCCGTTTATGCCCTCAGACTTGCAGGGATGGGGTGAATCAGGTTGGGGTGAGGTAAACTGGAAGGGGCACGTGTTCTCTAGGCACATGTGTCCTAGCTAACAAGGCTATAGAAAGAACTACAACATCTCTTTTACCTACTCCATCAACCCAGGCAAGGGGAGTCCCACTAACTGGGGACCCTTTTATTCCCCAGCTACCTGTTCTGGGCTCTGCTTTGAGCAGTGCCCACGGGCTGCGAGGTCGCCCTCCCTCCTGCACCATGGTGTCCACATCTGCAAAGGAAGTTGCCTCTTCTGTAAAGCATTTTGAGTCTTCTGATGGCTCCTGGAAAAAATAATGGCCTGCAAGCTCTGATTTCCACTCCACAAAAGCAGATGTCTAATAATCCTAATGTTTGCAAAATTCCTCCTATTTTTAAAACAAACACAGCATTTATTTTAACAACTGCATTTGCTAGGATACTGCTGTAGGAAAGTCTTTGCCTCTTTAGTTGAATGCTGAGACCATCACAAATGCTGCGTGTTCTTACTGATTACTCCTTACTGCTTTGCTCTCCCTTAATTTTTGTTTCTATTTCTGGAGAAGAGGAAACAAAGCCGATGAGTGACTGCCTGGAAGAGGGATTAGGGAATGTGGATTTCTGGGTTTGAGCCTAAGCAAGCAGGGAAAGAGGAAAACCTAAGCAAAAACCAATTGGCTCCCATGAGAAAGAGCAGCCGTGCTTGCGGAAGGTGGATTTTGAGAATGGGTTCAGGAGCCACATTTTAATGGCCGGATGTACTACACCTTCTCCAGCACACCAGTCATCCCCAGCACTCAGAATCTGTAGGGAGAAATGAAGGGCATAGTTAACCCTTTCATTAACAGAATCATCCTATACATTCATTTGTCCCACTACAAAGTCACTGGCCCTTTGTTGTTGCAAAGGATGCCGTGGTAGCTAATGCTTAAGACAAGCCTTCTAATTACTTTGCTAAAAATGCTGACTTTATAGTTTCATAGTAGTTACCGATAATTTTGTAGACCATAGACTAGATGCTTAAGATTGCATCTTGACCTTTCCTATATGTTTCCTATTTGGGAACCCAAATCTTAGGATCTTAGCTTTCACCATCAATGTTTGAAAACAATGCTTCTGTATTTTCTGGAACATTTTGAAGGGAAAAAAAGGAAAGCTGGAACATGCTTACATCCCCAAAATGTCCATGTGCGCTGTTTGTGCAATCAGAAAATAAGTCAACCATCGTGGCAAGAGGCTTTTGTAGAGTTCCTTAGGAAGAAAGGCCCTTGTGTGACTTTGAAAGAGGCTTAAATATAACTAAGTGTGGGGCATGTCCTGCCTATGCCTCAAAAATGGCTGGACTTTCACAGGTAATGCACATGGCATATTTGGTAAACTTCAAGTTTATGCCATCATTCGCAATCTTTTTGTAGCATGTACTTCACTCGCCGCATCCTAGGGGAAGACTCCTTCCTACAGAAGGAATTTTCTAAGCACAGTCCTGTATCAAGCAGACTGAGGCATGCTTTGGTTAAGAGCTCTCAGACATCATGGCCTGCCACTGCCACTTATGAGCCTTACAAATTTACCATTTGACCTTCCCAGAAGTTAAGAACATCCTGGCTTTTGCTTTTTCCCAAAAATGCATTACATAATCTGTTTTACTTAAAGGGTTTCTATGTGAAGGCCAGACCTGCTTTGGGAAGAGCATTTTGATGTTGTCACACTTGGACTTGGGGAGTCCCAGAACAGCAAGCATTTTGTATGAGGTGAATGATATATATAATTCTTTAATTTTCTTTAAGAAAAAAAGTCATTGATATGTCATAATTCAAGGTTAGTTTAGTGTGCTGCTCTATGAGGAAAATTCAGGCAGAAAAGTGGTCTGAAAAAGAAACAGCATTAGTAACAACTATTCATTTTTTTGCAGTTGCTTTCTGCTGTAATTGTGGCAGAGCAGCAGGGTGGGAGGCAGAGCTGAAATATTTTGGAAAAACTGGTTGAATTTTAAAACAACAAATTTCATGGCACAATAGAGGAAATTTCCATTTATCTTCAGGATTTCACATTCTTTTGCCGTCAGCTAGTGCCTTTTGTGTTCCTCACCCTCCCAAAGTCCCACCATGACTCATTGAATAATATTCTAGTAATAAGTTGCTTGCCATTTGGGCACATTTTCTAAAGCACCTCAAGAGCAAATCCACAAAGGACTGGGGCTCTCTGGGGCTCTGCGGTGCCAGTCTTTAAGGCATCTCCTTCTGGGCTCTGTGGGCCTACTTGGATGCCAGGTGTCCTTCCTAATGAAGGAGGATTGGTCTATGAATGATCCACAGAACGGAGCACATGGAGCTGGGAGCTGAGCACAGGACAGCAGTGTTCAAGTTGGGAAAAAAATCAGCCCAAGAAATGATTTTGGTGCTGAATAGGTGATGATGGTTACATTGTTAATGATAAGAAAAGGCTTTGGTAAGTATTTATTGTGTTCTAAGAGCAGTGGGAAGCTGTCCTTGGATCTCACATGAGAACAATAAAGTGCTTTTCAGTTTGTCAGTAACCAGGGGGATGTAAAATAACATTTAGGAGGAAGGAAAGTTTTCAGCTTGATTTCCTACAGAAATGAAGCTTAAACGATCTCAGCCTGCCAGCTCCTGCCCAAATATTCTGACGCCACAGACCAATTCTCACCAATCTGGCGGAGGTGATATTTCAGAAGATATTAACTCCTACAAGTTTTGTGGAAAGCAACATCTGGGCAGAGAAGAGAGACCCTGTTAATGCTTTCATTTCATTAAGGAAAACTCAGCAGTTACCTCTTGCCTTTGGCAGCAGATGGCTGTGGCCAAATCCGCGCACGTGTGTTGGCCAGGCAGGCGGCCCCGTGCAGCTCTGGGTTTCCGTGCAGCCAGCCAGGCTCGTGCTCATGCACATGAGCCTGCACGAAAGGAGCCCAAGAACCATGTGTGGAGCTGGGAGGAACTGCACTGCAGAGCAGCTATTGCACTGCTGGGTCCCCAGGCACCTGGGGATGAGGAGGCTGGACAAGCAAGGATGTGAATCTGGTTTCACCTGCTCTGGTCCCTGTTCAGCTGCAGCAGAGGCTCCTTAAGCAGCTGTCTACAGGGATCCCAGTCCCACTGCCTGTAACCTCTGCTATGTCTTGGAAATCCCGCCACAGCGCTAAAGTGGTGCCGTGATTAGAAGAAGTGGAGTAAATAATTATAAATTGGTTAGCTTGTTATCACTTGTCTCGGCTGCCTACGCAGGGATGTAGGGGAGAACGGAAGAGCTGTAATTACAAATAGTCAGCATGGTTTTGGAAAAAAAATCAGACTTATTAAACACTCCTGGTGTCAGAGCTCAAGAGCTGAGGCCGGATCAAGGCAGATAGCTGATACCGTGGACTTCTGCAGCAGATTAGCACCACATAGCATTCTGATTACAAAGCCATGCTATAGGATAGGATAGCGAGCAAGGCATTTAGTAAGTGACTTAAGAAATGGCTGGCTGACAGATCTCAAAATGTAGTCATCAAAAGTGAGCAGTAACTAAATGAATTATGGATTGTGTGGTTCCACAGGGACCATTGTTAAGTGCAGCGTTATCTAATGAGGTCATTAATGATCTTCAGGAAAATATTAAATTTCTGCTGACGACGTTTTGCAAAGATTAGCATGTTCCATCTCACGGCATAATCATAAGTGGCGCAGCATCACTTTCAGTGGAGGGTTTTTAAGAACAGGTTGGACAAGGCCTGCTGGGGAAGGTTAGGCAGCCCTTGCATTCTGTAGAGTGCAGAGGAATAGTCTAGATGATCTTCTCAGGCCTGTTCCAGCACTACATGTCTGCGGGCTTTCAGGCCTGGAACATAAAGTAGCAGTATCAGACTTAGGATCTATGACTTAAATTTTCTCAAAACCTGACTTGACAGCAGAAAGAATACTAACATCAAAAAGTACAAAGCCACAAACAAGTCTGGTTCATGCAGAAGCTGCCATTCATGCTTAGTCTTTGTTGTTACAAAAGGAACTTGTGAATTCTTCACAACTGATACATATATTTCCAAATGATATTTCCCCTGTAGCTGTTAAATGCGAAATGATCCGAAGAACAAAGGAAGAATACAAATATTCTTTCCTTTTGCATTTTAAAGCAACATCCATTAGTAAAATATTGCCAGATCTGATTATCTTTTTAGAGAGAAAAACATATACAATCTAGCGTAAGCAGTTGCTTCAAATCTGGCAATTCTTTAATGCATGTACCATCATTGATTAGGGTTTGGATTTTGGGTGGTCTTCCTTAGACAAGAAGAAAGCTCAATGCTACTAGCCTGACTCTGAGATGCTGCATTTACTCTGTGGCTGTTTTGCAGCAGGGCAGCCCTGCCAAACACCATGGCTTATAAATATTTATGCCTTGATGTATTGGCTGTGGTCATCCAGAAGATCCAGGACCTTGCCCTTCCATCCCTTGGATCCCCATTGCCAGGCTTGTACCTGAGCAGCTCCTGGTCCCTCTCGTGGAGGGTCACTTTCTTAGCCACCCATAAAGGAAAGAGGCATTTTGGCAGCTGGAGGTATTTGTCTATCAGTGCTGCTGAGCAGTGAGAAGGGCTGCACACTGCTCTCGCACAGGGACCCTCTCAGGAGGGGCCACATCAGTGGCCGTATCTGCAAAATCCCCAACCAGGGCACTTTATGGAAAATGCCCTGTTCCCTTATTAGATATCTGACAGGGTCTGAGAAAGTCCAGTTTATGGAAAGCCGCAGACCTAAACCCAGGTCACCTATCAGGCCAAGGGCAGCTGAATTGTCCACCAGAGGGCTGGTGAAGTACTCCAAGGCATGGAAAAAAGGCCTTCCTTTCCTGCCTACTAACATGGCTCAGCAGGCCTGGTGTTGAAGGGTTTACAGTCACCTTTGATGATCTGGAAGGTCTTTTCCAGCCATAATGTTCTGTGACACAGCTTCAGTTTATAAATACCCGTTAGGAGCAGCCGATACACAGCACCTGTGCCTTGATTTCAGCAAGGCCACTGCGGTTCCTGACCGCAGCACAGAGGAGGTTGTTACTGCTCGTCAGCTGTGCTGACTGGGACACTCTTAGGAATAACTGTTAGGACACTACAGCACAACTTGATAAGGAAAGGAAAAACGTGGCTTTAATAGTTCTCCCAAAGCTCTGGCTAGAGAGAAGTGAGTGGCAATTCCCCTGCCTCCAGAGCATGGATTATGGAGCTTTCCAACTCGGTCCTGTGCAACAACGAGCTGAAACAACTAGAGAGCAATCAGGAGTCTTGAGGCCCTAGTAAAATGCAAATGTTTCACAGCTGTGCTGTGGGATGGCTGTCTCGTATCAGCATGTGCCCCCTCAGTTCTCTGTGAGGCTTTTGCTGTGCTGCCAGTATGAAGAAGTGGTGGTTGGGCCTTCTCACTCCAGCTTGATGTGTTTTCCTGTGCTGTATGAAGTAAGTCAGTGTCTTGCTGGGCTGGGACTAGTGGAGTGGCCTGGTAGGTTGGGAGAGCGTCGTGGAGCATCAAGGGCACTGTGTTACTGCAGTGTTAAGCTAGAGAAGTCATTGAACTGGTTAAGACAACAACTTCAAAGCTCTACGGGCAGCTCTCCCAAGGCCAGATGTTCAGTAGGCAGTGGGGTGTTGTGTCCAAATAGTAAAAAAATGTGTTTGTTTAAGGGGGGGGAAATGTTATGATATTTATATCAAATGCTTACTTGGGAGAAATATTAGAAGAATGTCATGAAGCTTGTAAAATCAAGCACTCGGGATATGCCAAGAGCCAAACTGTGCTGTGCTATTAATTCAGCTCCACTGTAAGTGTGAGTAAGCAGTAGTGTTTAGCCACATAAATGTGAAGCCCTCTCTCTTCCTTGTTCACAGTGGATGGTTCTTGCTTCAGTAATATTATACCTTCTCATGCACTATGTGCCCCTTGGTCTCATTTGCTGCATGGCGTTTAAGTTCTGCTTTGAAGGTAAAGCTACTAGTTTCTCCGTGGCTTACTCTGTTGTTTGTCATTAGGGTAACTTGGTGTTTCACCAACATAACCAAAATTATTTTTGCAATGCTCCATTGAAATCAGTGTGTACTTAAAAACTGCCTTGCAGAGGGGAAGATGGCCGAAGGAACACAGAAGTCAAAAAAATAATTTTGGGGTCTACTTTACAAGTGCTCATGCAACAGAGTAAGCAAGCAGCTCTGTTGCACAAAGCAATTTAAGTCAGGTACCTAAAAAGATGGATTATATAGTAACTCACCAATGAAAGGTTTATTTCAGCTAATCTCGTACCCTATCAAGGAAGAAGTGGGTAGTAATAATGACTTACTGGCTGATACTCTACTCTGTTGCTTGTGAAACTAACTTTTTCTTTGCCTGCAATTCCCTGTCTCATCTTTCAAAGTAAATTATTTTCTGCAGAAGCTGGTTTATACAAACTTTTTTTTTTGTATCTAACTCTCCTGTGTTTCTACAGCTGTTCTTTTCTTTTCTTTTCTTTTTTTTTTTTTCCCCTGCACTGGATGAGGTAAAGGGTTTTATGGAAAAACTCTGTACATCTGTGTAATTACAAGATCGTATGCTAACAAAAGAGCACAAAGAAATTGTGTTAGTCTTGCAGAGATTAGCTAATTTCAGGGCTCAGGTGTTATCCAACACCTGAGAACTTCATCTTGCAAGGACTGGCCCTTAAATTCTGGCCTTTAAATATAGTTCTGCCTCTGCATGAGCCTCCTACCTTGCTTTTAAAAACATAATTTTGTCCCCCAAGGTTCTGTACCAGCAGCATCGCACTGCTGGGTTTTGACACCTGTGGTGTGTGTGAAGCCTTAAAAACTATTACACAGTTCTCTGCCATTTAAATGACTTGGTTGCTGACCAACAGTAATTGCTGTTGTCCATAGGGACCTGAGGGAGAGGCAGTTTGACGCTGGATCCTCACGGGCACAGAGAGGTGAACCTTGCGTGTGCTGGGCTCTGGCCTCGGCACGGGAAGATGCTCTGGTGAGCGGCGCCCTGTGGACACTTGTCCTTCCCACCTGCTCCTGATGTCTCCCAAAGGTAAAGTGAGCCCCGCGTGGGGGGCATCTCTGGGAATCTTGCTGGGAGATGATGCTCTGAGTGCATGAGAAAGGTGACTTCTTGGACACAAATCACCCTGTGGATGGGTTGAGAAGAAAGCTACTTCTGTGTACTGAAGATGGTGTCCCTCCTTCAGAGCAAGAGACTGAGTTTTTAGATACTCTCATTCTTAGTGACTTAACCCTGGGCCTGTAATGGGGACTAAAAAAATGCTTTTTCCCCCTCAAGCTTTGTTCTCAGAAATAACCGAATCTTTCGGACACAAATTTCTCCAAAACTGTTTGAAGCAGATTCTCAGCTTGTTTGCGTTTAGTCCCACTGCTTTTGTTTGTTCTTCTTTAAAGATGAAAATGGGCAACTGCAGTAGAACTGGAGAAGAACAGGGAGATGCTAGAGAGGGGCCAGGCTAATAGTGCTGTGTGGTGTCTAAGTACACAGAGAACTCTGGGCGTTTATGTTACCAAAAATAGCGCTTGACAGTGTGAAGGATTTCCATGAAATCTAGTATCTGTGAAGCCTACTCTAAGAGCTTTTATAGAATGATTTAAAGTCAATAACAGTTCCAGTTAATGGCAACAATATTTATACATTGTGGGTATTTTTAATATTAAAAAAAAAAAAATCTCAATGGGGCATGAATGAGGAAGTTTGGTGAGCAGAAGCAGCTAGACCAGTTTTTGTCCCTGCAACCCTAGCAGGGGCTGAAGATGCAGATGGGAAGGGGGGAGTTGGCCCTTCACTGATGCAGCGTGGCAGTTTATGTGCTCCTAACGAAACAGTTGGATTAAAATAAGCCACAAAGGGTGGAAGGCTTTAGCTCCGAGGCTGTGGCCTTGTAGAGCAGTGATGCTGCCGTGTTCCCTTTGAGAGGCTCCTGTGCTGGCGGGTCCTGCTGACTTGTGACTCCCACCTGAAGGGCTGGAGGCTTGGAGCAAAAATCCCATGTTGAAACTGGAGGAAATGCCTTCTAATTTGAAGCAGTGGTAAGGGCGACAGCCCCTCAAGACCTAATGAGAGACCTCATGCTGTACTGTGACAGACCTGGTCTGCTCCTCCTGTCCCATGACCTTTTTTCTTCTCATCCTTCTATCAACAGGACACTTTGTGTCTGGCCTTTCTTTATAGGTACAAAAGGACAATTTATCCTAATTTCATTAGAGTATTTTAATAATTTTTACTTTAGACCAATGTTGACTGCTTGCAAAAAGACTTGAATCAGTGCATAATTTCATGCCAGGCAGCAGGATATGTGTACGCAACATTATTTTTTCCCCCACTTGCTTTAATTTACTTGGTCACAATGTCACAAGGGACTAATTTTGCCATTTTCTTGAGGCACGGTTACATTATTGTTGTGTATCTCTGTCTGGTTTTATCAGTCACATATGGCATCATGTCAAATAATGCAAAGTGACATGACTAGTACAGTCTGAGTGGATGCTCTGGGAGAGCCTCTGAGCTAGGATGTCATCTTTAATGCATCTGCGGGAGTTCTGGACTATATTTTATTCATTCTCGCTGCTCTCATACTGAGTTATCAGAAGAATCATGCTCCTGCTGTGATTATGGGCAGTAAATGAACGAACCGTTTCCCATAACGTGCCTGATGTCTCTTGAATTATGATGCCCGGAGGGGAAAAAACAGCCTCTGAGGAGATCAGCATCTCTTTAATAGCTCCTTCAAGATATTCAGTACCTTTGCTCAGTGTCTCTCACTTTTGCAAGAAAGATGCTGTTATGCAAGACTTAAAATTACATTCTCTTGCTTCTCCTGATTTATGGTCAGAGTCTCCCCAGCCTTTCTGCCAGGGGAAAGAGAGAGTGAGATGACGTTGGCAGCTCGGAGGGTTGCATGGGAGGTTGGGGGATGTTGGGCACTTGCTCCCCAAGGTCTGGCTCCTCGGCCAGGCAAGCTGAAGCCTCCTTCCAACTTGCCTGGCTTGCAATAGCCCCATTTCCCTCAGCCTTTCCCTGTAATCCAAAGCCAGCCTGGGGAGCTGCTGCTTCCATCCTCCTTCGTGCGAGCAGGGAAGGCTCAGCTTAACCAGGAACGTGTGCGCCGCTCCCGAGTGAGCCGTGGCAAGGAGCCCGGGATTAAAGACAGCAGAGGCTGCAGGGCGGCCCGCGCTGCCAACAAGCCTCCTGAGCAGGAAGAAAACACTTAGAGCTGTCAAAGCACTTCAAGGTGTAATCCTGCTTCGGGGCCGGGCTCTGCTCTTGTGGAGTTTCATCAGCTCTTCCAGGGGATTTGCTCGGCAAACAGGAGGTTCCTGAGAAGGATGCTCCTAGCCTAAGGAGGCTGAGGTTCTGAAGGGTCGAGACTATTGCGTGAGTGTGACGTGATTGTAGCACAGTGTGGCTGTGCTGGTCAGTGCAACACTGACCAAGTCACCTGAACCTCTCTCTAGCTTCACAATTCAGACCTAAAAACATTCCTTATGCCTCCAAACACTCCTCAGACCATGAGCAGCGCTTATGAGGACTGAAATTCCTGAAAATTAGGTGTTATCCCTATTCCTAAGAGATACTGTGGTAAAGGAGGACTGTGTGTACTTGACTTGGCGCTAATGTCTGCGGAAGATAAAATAAAAATGCATTTCAATCTTCCTTTTTACTTTTCTACGCTATTGTATTTAGTTGCGGCATTTGAACTACTGTGGGGGAAAAACCTGGCTCTGCTAATCTCAGAGTACCGTCAGCTTCAATAATGCCAGGCTATTACCCTTTGGGTATAGATGTTGTAAAGTTTCGCCTAGATGGTGATCGTGTTCAGTATTTTTTCCGATTTCTACATGTTTTAACATAGAAGAAACTTTTTTTTAATAGGAAAATATGATGGTAAAGGCAGATCTTGGCAGGGAAAGCAGGGATAGGTGTGTGAGCTAAAACTTATTTCAGTTCTTATACTGGCTAGTTGTCAAGTTGACTTGTTTCCATTTTTGTGGAGTATGTTACTGGAAACTTAGATGTGCAGTTCTGTGTATGCCTGTGTACGTGTGACTTTTCTTTCATACCAACTTATGCTGTCACTGTGAAGATACCCTTGGTGGAAAATACAGTGCAGCTTGAGCAGACTGAGTGTAATGAAAGGTTCTGGTTTGTGCTTGTTCCTTTTCCAGACTAACTCGTGTTGCCATCACTGCTGTCAGGTTGCCCTGCTCAGTGGTGGGGCTGCCTTACCAGCAGACCACTGCATTAGGCCCAGTTGTATTTATTCTTTCTGATTGTTGTTATGCTCAGAGAGCTGTAGCACAGCTCTCAAGCGTCAAGATAAGCCACACTGCATGAGGAAAAACTGCAGCTAAACCTCTCTTGGGTAAAACTCCTCACTGAGCTATTTCTTGCCTG
Organism: Rhynchotus rufescens; assembly: GCA_032273925.1. NCBI lineage: Eukaryota > Metazoa > Chordata > Aves > Tinamiformes > Tinamidae > Rhynchotus > Rhynchotus rufescens. The sequence continues at coordinate 24,179 of JAVCKT010011048.1, forward strand.
TAAGAGCAATTACATGGCTTTGGAGGCTACGTGAAGTCTAGAGGATTGCAATGAAAAACATGCTAATGGCACTGACTTTATGCTGTCTGCTCTGCTGCCCTTTTCCTGGGCCAGGTTGGAAGCTGGTCCTTTTTTTTTGTAATTTCCCTATCTGTACAACAGAAATAGTGTGCAAAGTGCTTGCAATCCAGCAGGCACTTAGGCTCAGAAACAGGAACCGCACCAGCTCCTGCCGCTGAAGGTGCTTGCGCAGATGTAGGTGGCCTGGCAGTGCTTTGCAGTCACCCTTTCAATATTTTGCATGCACAGTTTTGGATCCTTGTGTTTTGCCAGGCCTCCTAAAGTGGGGAATTTTAAGTCTGGGAGGCTGAAGTATTTCCTGAAAGGGAAGTCTGAGCTGAGAGGACTGTAGTATTTGAAATTCAAATTTGGCTCTTCTGGCCAAGGAAATCCTCTATGCAAAGCACTGCCACAGTCTCATGGCACACATTAGAAACCAAGTTGTGAAAGTGTCTGCTGCTACAAAGCTGCAGTGAATGCTTCACAAATTAATTTTATTGAGGGGAAGTTCTGGGGTGGTGGTGTGTATGTTTCTTTTTTCTTTTTTCCTCTTTCCTGGTAAGTTATTAACAGTAGATTAAGAGGCCTAACTTGCTAATCTACCCCAAGTATTTATTTCACCAGCTATTTCAAAGACCCAAATGCTTGTGACTGGGTGCAAGGCTTGTCCCTCCTTTGCGTGGTGGCTCTTCACAGCTCTCTGCAGGTGGGTTTTTCCTTCAGGTCCATGGACCTCTGAGCAGCCACAGCCTGTGACAAGAGGCAGCTGGTATGAGGAAGAATTTATATTCTAGACCTAAAATAACCCTTCACTGACCCAGACTCTCCTAGTTGGCCTCTGACTGCTGAGACGGTCACCGTTGCTTTCCCCTTATTGCTCTGCAAAGCACGTGGCCACCTGGGTTTCATTCTGAAACCTTCTAGTAGGTCTGTCTCTCCTGGAGAAACCTCCTTTTTCTGTTGGATGTCCCCCAGCAATAGGGAAGGGTGACCCTGGAAGGTGAGAAGGAAGGATGGGCTGCTCCATGAGAGCTCGGTGGTGCGAGCGGGCACTGTCCAGGCTTGCTGCTCCGTGGGGGCTGGTGGAAATGCAGAGCCACCTTCCTCCTCTGCAGGAGAAGCTGTGAAGACACGCAGGCGTGTAAGCCCAGGCAGCGTGCAGGGCTTCCCAGCAATCAGTCCGGGGAGTTTTATGATTCATTGGCTTCATTTTTTTTGGCCTTTCATCTGTCTACTCTGAACCACCAACTTAATCCACGTCCTCTGTTTTCCTTTTGTGTGTCGAAAGCAGCCAAAGAATACATCCATCAAAAAGATGAGAAAGCGGGAGGAGGGAAGAGTGGGAGGGGGAAATCTTATTTTAAGTGTAATTGTTTATTTTTGTTCCCCTGCAGAGGTGTGTGGGACTCCTAGGGGTGACCGTAGTTTCAAAAGGCATCACAAGAGCCCAGGAAGCTTTGAAGGGGTCCTGCCACCTTCCCCCAGCCCATGAATTTGGGGGGATTTAGGGACAATTGTTAATTGTCACTGTGTTTGGGGGAGTTGGGGACAGCAGTGACTTGAGCCACGGTGTTGCTAGAAGCCTTGGGCAGCACAGCTGTAGCACTTGATGTGCTAGAAATACCTGAATAGTTACTGCCTTCTGAGTTGGTGAGCAACTGCAGTTCCCACCTAACCCATACCTTGCCCTGCTGTCCAGAACATGTGGTCTGGGACACAGAAGGATTCTAATAGAATCCGTAACTTGGCTTTAATGTGAAGTGCAAGGTTAGGGATCTATTTTTGCACATCCTGCTAAGTCGCAGTGCACTGAAAATCGGGCTGTGTGTGGAGGCACAGACACAGATAATCATAGCAAAGCTCTGAGTGTTCCTCTGATGTTCCCGAGATTGGGTTATATTGAACTTGGCTTGGCTCGTTGGAAAACTTCTGGCGTTTGCCTAGCTGAGTTTCCTGTAAATTCTCTTAAAATGGATGGTTTCAATCTCAAAATCCTTGTTTTAGACTCTCTTCCCTGTCCCCCTCCTCCCCCAACTTTTTCATCCTATGGTACAGTTTTACTATAATACCTGAAATTTTTTCAAAAGCTGTCCAAATATAAACTAGACTTTAAATGATTTTATTTTTCTACAGTGCTGTTTCTTTTTGAGCCATGTCTGAAAGAGCAGAGTGCTGTGAACTTTTTATTCTAAATATTTAGAAGTTGCATAAACCACAGCCTACTAAGTACCAATAAATATGCAATGTATCCCACCTACTTAAAAATGGAGTAAAAAAGGCACTGGTCTGAAAAGCATCCCACTCTGGATGATCAACACGTATTATTTTGTAGTCAGGAAGCATCCTTTCCTTCCTGTTTGAAGTCAGCTTTGTATGTCCTAAGTGTAATTGAGTTTTTCTTGTTTTTAACATAGACAAATGCTTTCATTCACCTCTCTGAATGTTAAATGCCTGTTCTAGAACAGCCAGTAACATGTTTGATATACTTGTTCTAGCCTGATGGTACAGCATGGAGGTATAAGGTGTATCTATAGCAGAGCCAGATACCTGTGGGTTGACCAGTGTGAGGATGGAGCTGTCTTTTTCAGTCTCTTTCAGCAAATGCTGGGTCTTTAGTTAATTATTTTAAATTATGGGAGTCTTTCCTGTGTGTAAGAATGTGAAGTTTCCTATCCTGAGTCAGAGCAGATTTGGTAAGACTGTTTGTGAGAGCAATTAGATGACATGAGCTGGGCTGTCAGTCCAGTATGTCCTGAAAGAAGTGGAAGAGCTATCATCATCCAAGCCCAAGAACTGCTTGGTGTTTGTTTTGGAAACATCCTGGGAATGTTAGCTCAGCTTTTGGAGACACGTTATGAGTAGAAACCTCTGACAGCCGAGGGCTGTGGTGAGAGCGAGGGCTGCGGCTGCCAGCAGTGCTTGTCCTCTGCTAGAGCAATCCCCCTGCCTGCAAAATGAGCTCCGGGTAGATGCTGCTTGTTGAAGAGATGCTCCCAAAGCCAGGATTGCCAAATCTGAGAGCAGAATTTCCATTTCCTGTCCTGCTAGGGTAGATCCTAATCTAGTCCCTCTTGTCCTCAGCAGTTTTTCTTGGGTCATGATGTTGCTGGGAATTATGTATAGCTGCTTAGAGGACTGTTTCTGGACTTGAGCAAGATAACCGAAAGTCAGCAGAACTGAGTCTCTGAACGTGAACTACTTCATCTATAGCTCTTTATCCTATAGCCCTGACTCCCAAACTTATAGTGCCAAGCTGTAATCATGTAAAATGTGAATTTTGGCAGTTATTTTTCACTCGGAGCTTTGAATTTCTTGCAGTAGGAGAGTCTAATGGGGGAAGCATTTGTGCTGGCTGAAACAAAGGTTTCCTGACCTTTATGTGTGCAGAAACTGTTGCCTTTTCGAAGAGCGGTGATCGGATCCGTCCTGCTGTTGAGCAGCAGCTGATTGCAGTAGTGTGTTTTGTTTTGCTTTGCTTTTTCTTTAACTTTTTGCCTTTCTGAGGTGACGCAGGAGAGCTGTGGGTCCCGTGCCAGGCGCTGCAGCTTCTATCGCCAGCCCCAGTGAGGCAGGAAAGCCGCTGGGATTACAGGCTAGGAACATGGCTGTGCTCCAAGGTGCACATTTCCTGCAAGAGCACTCGGCTGGGAATGCTGAAAACCAGCTGGAAACCCAGGTTAATGCTTGGATTACGCACTGGAGTCCTGCATGAGGCTTCTTCACCGGAGCCTGTGTAACAGTGAGGAGTCAGGAGGAGTTCAGCAGAGCTCATAGTGGGTTTTAATGAGAAATGGTGAGGGTTGGCATGTTGGAGACCCAACCAAGGCTTGGCTGGAAGCTGCTCACAGGCACTGTGAGACCGTTTGGCCTTTATGGGGACAGGGTAGTGAAAAAGCCTTGTTGGCATGCACAGACTTGAGGCAGTTGTGCAAACGTCTGGTCAGGAAGTGCCCCTGTTTGGAAAAGTTGCCCTGGGAAGCGATGTGCTCGCTGCTCCATGATGGGAAGTGCTCTCCTTCTGAAAGAGCCTGGGCTCCTGGCTGACTGGTTCCTGTGTGCTTGATCTCTGGGATGAGAGCAAGCAGCAGAATGAGGAAAGTCTGCAGATCTTGACTCTCTTGCTTTATTGGCGAGGAATGGGTGGTGCTGCTGTGGCGCTGGTAGATGTGTAGTATTGGAGCCTGCCCAGGTGCTCTTTCCTGGCCACTCACATGATGCTGGCAGCCACACAGGAGGGCTCAGCTCCTTGTGGCTCTGGTGTTCTCACCTCTTGCAGACTGGGTGGCTCGTGCGTGTTTTCCCTGGCCTGGGAAGTGTCTGGGTGCTGGGAGAGGCGAGAGCTCTACTCAACCCTGCTCCTGGGCTCCTCACCCGGGCATGCAGCTCCTGACAGTCACTGCCCTCTTGCCTGGTGCTCGAGGTGCCTGCAGAATAACCTGCTCCCAACGGGACCTCGTGGCTGGTTTCCATTTGCCATGTAACCTCTCAGCTTGATGCAGATGGTGGGGAGAGGCATGGCTATAGAAGGCAGAAAAAAAGCCTTAAGCAATCCAGACCAGCTAAATGAGGTCCTGGGGGTGGCAAAGGGTCACTGCTGTCACTTGGCTTCCAAAGCAGGACAAGACGATGGTGCTGTTGAAGAGAAATGTGTGTAACTGCACAAGAGGGTTGCTTGCCCTTGGAGGGAGCTTGTTGTCCAGGGCTTGAGGTGGTGGCTCTGCCACCCGAGTGTCTTTGTTGCTGCCCTTTGGTGCCTGTCCTGCAAGACTGTTAGTCCTGTCTGTAGGAAGCAGGGCAAAACTGCAGATTTCGAAAGCAGTGCTGAAATATGACCCATCAGGTCTAGGCTATAAAATAGTTCAGCCTCCGTGATGTGTTGCTCTCATTCCATAGTCGTTACTTGTTGAATGAATTCTTTCTTAAACACAAAAATCTTAAATTAGGACACAAATAGTAAGAGTGGTTGGCTCGCACGAAAGGGACTGCATGAAGTTTTCCTGAACTCCACTCACTCATCGTAAGCCTGAGAGCGAGCCAAATCTGCCTCGGCTTGTCCAGACATCTTAAATTCAGCTGGTTTTAGGGCCCATCAATGCAGTCTGACCCAGAACACTGTCGTAAAACTTGAGTTTCTCTGCACAGGCATTTATGAGCTAAAGAGCCCTTTCATATTGCCCTTTGTTATGGGCTGAGAGTAGATGGAGGCCCTTAGTCTACACAGCCCTACAAGGCCCTACGAGCAGCGGTAGCAGTGACTTCCCATGGGAACAGTGAGTGTCTGAGGGCACAGGCTGGGATCAGTTGGTCCTGGCTGGCCCTGGGGGTGGCAGGGAGGTTCTGTAGCACCAAGCCAGCATCATGCCCATCTCTTCCTTTGCTTTGTTTTCCATGTGGATAAGGATTTATGCATTAGTTGTTCACAACTGTAGAATAACAACACAGTAAAATGGGAGGGAGCCTGGAAGTGGAACTTGGGTTCTGCCTCCATCCAGGTGCCTCTCTGCCGTGGTGGTGAGCACAGTGTGCAATATCCCACAGCTCTGGAGGAGGGAGCATCTTTCTTAAGTAACTGGAAATAATGGATTAGGCCACGAAGCTTTTTCATTTTAAACAAAATGATCTGGTCAAGGTGGGATGTTTGCTTGTAGAAAGGATCCTTCAGTACCTTTTATAATTTGTGGTTAAATTATTCCCCTCAGACTACCTTTTCCACTCATCTAGCTTACATAAATATTTGACTTGAACAGATACCACTATTAATCTGTTTAGAATGCTGCTATACTGTTTACACAGAGAGGAAAGCTCTAAGCCTACTTGTCCAAATAACTCTAAGCAAGGGCAATGCTGCTTTTTAGCACCTGGCATAAATATTTGTAAGAATTTATAAATCCCAGATAACCTTGCCTCTCTCTCAGATATATTTACTGCTTCCTAAAACCCTTCCCCGAAAGGTTGTTCTTTCTGGAAAAGCTTGATTTTTCTCTGAACTCTATTTGCATGTTCTTCATGGTCCTCAGCTACACTCTGATTTTATGAATTAAAAATTTTGTCTCCATAGATCAGACACATGAGCATAACAATCTAGTGAAATATAGTAAGATCCCTTGAAAGTGCCTGTAACATGAATTGAAGTGCGAGTATTTGAGCAGGTCATTTCAGAAGTGTGCAAAAGATGTCTCCTTTATGCCCTAGCTTTCATCTTGCATGCATTTGAATTGCTGCTTATTCTCTTACTATCTTACTATCCCTTAGCCTAGCAGAATAAGGTATTTATTTCTTTAAATAATAAAGAAATCTGACACCTCTGCAGTATAATGGAGCTTTGTTTTGAAGCGGTCTTTTGTTTAGCCCAGGTGTGTCTGAATCAGGCTTGTGATTTCTTGAGGTTGTAGTTGTAAATGGTTTTATTTTTGTCACGTCTACTGCTTGAAATATATGTGGCTGCATGTGGGAGAGGGGAAAAAATACCTGATTTATTCTCTGAGCAGTTTATGCTTGGTTTTTGTAGCCATGGGCCACAAAAGCTCTACCAGAGTATTTGGTTAAAGATAAATAGCAGAGATAAAACTCTAGCTCCATTGGCACCAGTAGCAGAGCTCTTCCTATGGACCACAGTAGAGCCTGATTTTTTTTTTTGTTATTTTTTTTTCCCTCCATCAGTAGCAGCTTCATGGTTGAGATTAGTCAAGCTTGTAGGCTTGATTTTCTGGGACTTCTGATGAAGTAAGTGGCTCTAGGGGAGAAAAAAATATAGAATATTACAGTTAAGAATTTCTTCTTTTCCTTAGCTAGGCTTTCTAAGCATAGGGCAGATACTTGGCACTTTGTTATTGTGGAAATCCTTTGTTATTCAAGTGGTCTGGTCACCATAGTTGCATCTCTAGCTTTTTAGCCTAAATCTGGTATTTTTAAAGTCTATGGAACTTTTGTCTCAAAACTGTCCTAAGGCTAAGTTTGTTTGTTAGATATGGTGGTGGGAGGGGGAAAAATAGCCAAGTTAGTGATTTCATTGAAAATATGATAGCAGGACTTGGCGTGGAAGTGTCTTCCTGCAGCTCCCTGGATAGGACTGTGCCAAGTAGAGCTCTTGGAGATGACATGTGCTGAGCACGCCTCTGTTGGCACCGGAGCTGGAGGTGACACTGGCTCCATCTAGCTTCCCGCTCTCTTCCCAGGCCTTTTCCAGCCAATTCCCAAAGCCCAGCAGGACCACGTGGATGCAAGACATGCTCTGTGTGCCCAGGTCTCTGCACAGGTTCCTGGCACGGGGCAAATAGGTGTTCATCAAGTGCCTCACCTCTTCAATATGCCTGCGTTACTAAAAAGAAACTAAATTTGCTTTTACACAAGAGCTTATTTAGCTTTTAAGATGGAGTCTGAGCGGGCTTGACCCCCTGTGCCGGTTGTTCAGCCTTTCGGAAAGAATTAGCTGCCCGGCCTCGGGAATCCGGGTCTGCCAGGTCGAGCCGGCAGTGCTGAAGCATCGCTTGGGATGATGTGAATAACGACCCTGTTGGCAAGCCAGCTCGCCCTGTAAACCTTGCAGCAACATTCAAAGTCATGAGTTAAAGGAATATTTTAGAAGTACAGGGAGAATTTGGAATTTTTTAGGTGAATTTGTAGCTGTCCCCTTTGCTGTCAGCCTTGGGGACAGGGATGTGGGGGGGGTGTGAGGACCGGCCCTAGAGGAGGTCTCGGGATGATGGAATCTGCCCTTGGGGGCTCTGTGAGCACTGAAGGGGAAAGGGAGGAAGGTTGGGGGGAGCAGAGGGGGCTGAGACACTTGGAGCTCTCTGAGAGGGAGCTGGAAGGCCAGGCAGGGACCAAAGACTGCAGTAAAGGCAGAGAAGGCACAAATATACTTAGATGGCTGCTACCTGCTACACTTGGACTTAAGAATCAAGCTCTTAAAATTGGCCATGAAGTTATTAAATGTATTGATAGTGATGTGTGCAAATACCACCCAGGAATTTCGGTCCTTCTTTCCCAAGACCTTGCAGTTTTGTGACTTGTGACAAGTGCTGTGTATCCAGGAAATCAAGGAAAGATGTGCCCCCTATGTATGAGGATTAAGGAGTCAGAGAGGGGGAAGAGGTAACAAAATCTGCATGGTCCTTTTGCACAAGGAGGGCACTAAATGTGCACGTGCTTGCACGCTGTGCGCTGCCTTGTCACAGTTCCTTTACAGTTTGCAGGAATCTGCTTTCTTTCCAGGCGGTTTTCTTCTAAGCAGAAACTCCACTAAGTTGCATTTAATTACAACGCGGAGATTAAAAAATGATTTGTTCTTCTCTAACTGGTGCTCTGTGAATGTTCAAAGTGCCTGTAAGCCCTGTGTGTGTATCAGAGCGAGGCAGTTGCATCCCATCCCAGGAGGCTTGCCAGATCCCCCTTCTTCTGCCTCGTCTCCGAGCCGGGATATCTAAACACATATTCCAGTTTGTAAAACTTCCCAAAGTGCTGCGATGTATTTTGTGGCATGGTGAGACTCTGTTTATACCTCCCTCAACCACGAGCGTGAGAGCACGGAAAGAAGATGGGGAAAAGTAATAGGGGAAAGAGGAGCAGAAGAAAGACATTTTCCCTTGGAAGCTGCAAGCCTTAATATACAGACTGTCTGTGTTTTTTTAATATATATATATTTTAAAGTTGGAGGCCTAGCCTCAGCTGTCACATATTGGCAGCTGGATGCTTAGGTGATCAGGCTGGGCGCAGGAGTTTCTGCAAGCTCTTTTTTGAGAGGGAGAGGTGCAAACAATGAATCTCTTCAGCAGCACAAAAATATTGTGAATTTGTTTAGGTGCTAATAAATTATGTTTGGAGAATGGAAGTGAAAGTGGGAAGGTCCAAGAGTTAATGCAGCTTCACATGATGAGGAAATGGTGGCGATTTTCCCCTTCTGCGTGTCCTGTAATTCCTGCAAAATCCTGTAATATTTAAGTCATGGTGTTATCCTATTTTATGAAACCTGCATTTTGGAAATAGTGAAAGATGCAGGAATGTTTTGTTAATTACTCCCTATTAACACATGCATTTCTGGACAAGCTTTTATACTTGTGTGAACAAAATACTTAACTCTCAAGTCAAAAAACCCTTAAGCCTCCCCAAAGGAGGGAGAATGACAGGAAGACTGAGCGATTAGGGACCGAGGAAATGGATGAGTGCTGTGGAACTGGAGTGTCTCCAGGTCTCTTGAGCTATTTCTGGTTCGTTTGCAACACTGGTTCGTTTGCAGAGCATTTTTCTGTAATTTAAACCTATCTGTTCTATGGATGACTCACTTTAGGAAACAGTGTTCTGGCTAAGGGCAAATTTGTGCTATGTGCTTAGAGTGGAAATATCCCTCTTGCCAAGAAAGATGTGATATTAAAATTTAAAAAATAGCATTTGTCTCTCTGCTGTCCTGTCAAATAGTATGTTTGACATGGACATGGATCCTCTTAATATTTTGATTAAAGTTTTCTCTCAGGTTCTGAATGGATTTGTGTTGGGCAATGAAGGTAAAAGTATGACTGTCCCTACCAGGAGTAGGAAAGAGCTATCTCTTCTCTTTAATGAAACTCCATAAAATAAAAAGCAGCTGAGAAGTAGAGATGGACATCTCCAAGTACAAAGTGTTTCAAAATAAAACATATTGGCAAAACATTTTTTAGGGAATAAGTTCTTTGTAGAAAAGGTACAATCTGCATCTTAGCTCTAAGAAAGGGGTGGTGGGGATCATGTTCCAGCCTGCTTTGAGTGGCAATTTAATCTCTTTAGCTTTTAAAAACTGTTGATTAGCAGACAGAAGATCTAATATGTTATCAAAGTGTCATTACAACAGGACAGAAAGATTACTTTATAATCTCTCCTTCTGGGTTCAGGCACCGCAGTTAACACTAATTTGTGTAAAATAGTTACCCTCCATGCAGCTCTTATAAATATTGTATTAAATTAAAATTTACCAATTAATTACTCCTTTTTTTCCAAAGTGTATATATACTATCTACGTTGACAAAGCTATTCTTGTGTTGCTGACATTCCTGCTTTCTGATGAAATGGAGTAGAAGGGATTTTTTTTTGCCTCCACAGAAACAAAGCTATCTTCTGGATGATAAAATAATTTCAATTGCTCAGTATCATTGGCACAGATAACAGCCATCTGCAACCGATCTGAAACCAGCTCACAAGGAAATTGGCCTAAAATGGTTGGTCAAGAGCCGTGCACATCATATCATACATCCTAGCACAAGAAGGAAAAGTTGAGAACCGTGAATAAGAAGGGGGGGAAAAAAACAGAGTAACTAATGAGTAACTCATTAGAATTACAGTGGCTTGAGTCCACCAAGTCTCTTGTTCCAAAGAACAGCAAGAACTTCTAAAGTTGCTTTCAGTGAGATAAGTTTATTGAAAAACAGATTTTTTTTTTTTAAAGTATGGATTTTTTGGGGACACTTTCTCTTTGCTACCAGGGTTCTTTACCAAG
>JAVCKT010011051.1:0-16243 GCA_032273925.1 Rhynchotus rufescens
CTAAAAAAAAAAAAAAAATCCAAAAATTTTAGCTGGTTCCCCTTTTTCAAACATTTGCTGGATATACTTGTCTTTTGATTTATTAAAAAAAAAATCTACTGTATCTTCTTATTCTGCTTGACAGTCCTCTATTCACAGAGCTACTAATAAAACATGCTATTATATTTTTAAGCTTCTTCACTAATTTGGCACTACTAATCCTACTGAAGATTTCCTACTAACAACCTCGGTATGTGTATAGCTACCCAGGTTTTTGAGTTTCCATAAAAAGAGATTGTCAGTAACATACCTCCCGGTCCCTACCTAAAAAGGCCCAGTATTTCCAACATTAAATTCCTAAGATATTTACTGAACATGAGTGCTATCTCAGAGAGACATCTGATCATGATTCTGAGTTGTCAAATGTCAGGTTAGTCTCTTGAAAAATATCAGGTTACAACTATATTTCCGAGGGGAAAAAAAAAATGGGATTGACAATACAAAATAAAAACAGGTCAATTAAGTCTTGAAAATAGATACCCTCTTCATGACTCAAAAATTTACAAATCAAGATTGACAAATCTTAAAATGTAACAGATAGTCCATCCATTATCTACAAAGCCTGATGCAGGAACTGCTGCTGGAATTCTACGGCCATATTCCTTTAAACTAGATAATCAGAATAATTCCTGTAGCATTAGTAACCACCTCCTATGAAGGAAGAAAAAAAAATATGATCAAAATTTCTGCACCCTATTCTCTTGAAAAAGAAAACTAAAAATACCAAACACATGCACTATTATATCTCAACAGGAAATCCATCTGGAAAGTCTTACCTTCCAGATGCTTTCCCCTAGTATCTCATTGTCCTGCTAATCTTTGCAGCTACCCCTGGGAGGAAAACAAAACACTGCACAATTTACTGTCAGGCTAGAACTTTGAGGGAATAACAATACCCTAGAACTATACCCTAGAGAAATACACCTTAGATCACAGTCAGTTTCACATTACAACTGTAAAAACAAGAAGAAAATTCTTCTTCTACTTTTTTAGAAAAAAAGATTTGGATACATTTTTTGGCATTTGATATGTATCACAATGAATAATGATAATAAATAATAAAAAGCATCTTACATAGGCAAAATAATAAAGTACATTTGCAAAAAAAAAATGACAAACCTCCCAGAAAGCCAATTAAAAATTTCAATCTATTATTATTTTATAAACTAAAAGTGTGATGTAAAGTAAAACTGGACTTGACAACATAGTTTGCTTAGAAAAATCCACAAATTGTTCTCCTCAAACTTCATTAGAGTAACAGGGTTCCTTTTAACCAGAAAGTCACCTATATGCCAACAAACCTCCTGAGCCCGTCAGGGAAGCAAGTGAAAGTCCTTCTATAACGTTACAGGGCTTTGAGGTAGATCTCCAAACGAAATCCCTTTAACTGGCAAGACAGCCGTGCTCAGGCACATGAAATGCTTGAGCTTCAAGCAGCTCAGCCCTCTATTTGGACCCCTCTTGTTTCCTCTGCTGGAGCTGCACGGCTAGACACACTCCTGCCTGTTGCTATTTCAACAGTCGGAAGCAGCGTTGCTGGCACAGAAAGAATCCTCCCAACAAAGTAACATAGTTCTCACAAAAAAAAAGAAAAAAAAAAAAACAGGCTAAGTACCTAACAAATGATGAGTATTACTGTTATCAACTTGTTTTCTTTATTTCCCACCCTGCCATGTGATTGAATTTATACAACTCCTCTTTCCAACGTTAAGCAGCATTATAGCATTACAAACCAGTAAATAGCTGATTTGAAATATAAATCAGGTATGTTATTGCACTTTATAAACATGAAAGGTTACTTGGTGAGTAAAGAGGAAAAAAAAACAGCATTCATTTTTCAAAGGTTTTCATTTTCCTTTACTGTTTTACTATTTCCCCATGCTCATGAAAACTTTCTGGAGACAGCAGAATGCCATCTGCAGAATGTACTCATCCCCAGTATGTGTTTTTATGTGCACTTCACAGCATCTTCATCCTACTTTTTAAACCTATAAGCTACTGAAAATGCGAAAGTCTTCACAGCTATAAGCCTTCCAAAAGGAGTTAGAGTAGTAAAATTTTAGACGTTTTCACCCTATTAGGCTAGGAGTATATTTCAATCAGTAGGTATTAACTAAGCACCCAATGGCCAGTTTAGTGTTGCCTTGGATTTTACTCCAGAATTTCCCAAAACTGGCTCTCATCTTTTGACAGTTCCTTATCATTTTAGCCTCCTCCCGTCATGGCCAAACTTCTACCCAATTCAAATAAGAACAGTCCTCTAATTGCATCACATTAGCACAGCCATTTAGGACTTCCTCTATGGTATAAATAGGAGCACTACTTACAAAAGATTAGGGAGCGTTTCCAGAGCATACTGTAGCTTGATTTTTTCCAGTCTTAAATGTTACCTAAAAATCTCCTTACTCACTAGAATAAATAAGCAGAATCACTGGAGCAAGTGCACACAACAAAATAAAAATAGGTATCTCAAGCTCCTTTTAGTCTCCCATATTTGGAGCACTACATACATGTGTTCCACAAAGTGAAGCATGCTCAGAACACATGCCCAGAAAACTACTCCAAGTCTGAATTCATTTTTACATCATCCACTTTTTCTCCAGATACAGGAAAGATTTAATTTCTCATTCATAGCTGCAAAATATACCAAGTATATCTTAAATCTTAAAAATAAAGCCATTCGAGTTGTCACAACATGACCATAATCTTAAAAGTGTCTTAACTGAAAAACATTTTCCCTTCCTCCTTTATATGTAGTGTTCAGATAACTCAAAAGACAGAATGTACATCCTCAAAACTTTACAAAAAGAAAGGCTAGAGCTCTAGCTTGTACAAAGAATAAGCAAAAATAATCCCTTTCTTACATTATAAGTACCAGTTATAAATTTAGTGATGGTGTATTGCAGTAAAGCTAGAGAAGACAGGTTCATTTGCTGTGGTAACATTTACAACAGAAGCATTTCTATCTGCTATATAGCATCACCCTCTATTGCACAAGCAGCTCTCCAGTGAGAAAGAACTACTTACATTTCTCACCACCGTTATTTTCTCTCATAGTTTTTCTAAAGGTTCATAAAATGTTTGTCAAAATGCATGCACACACAGCACCAGGCTAAGAGGAGATGAGAGGCAGATGCTTTTACGTGCCAGTGGGCGGGATGGAAAAGAAGCTGGGGAAGCAGCTTTTGCATCCAATCCATTATAGTTATTCCCCTTTTAACCATCTAACAGCAACTCGCAGATTCACCCGAAACGCATTAAATCCTGTGAACTTATGAAATGATGCATTATTGAAGTCTCAGCAGGGAAGCCAACTCTGTTTAGGGAACATAAAAGACTAGCTCTAGAACAACTTTTTTATTACAAGGTTATGGATAAAAAACAAAGGAGACATTTTAATACAGTGAGAAGATGCACAGTCACAGGAGAAGCACAGTGGAAACACTCAGCACCGAAGAAAAACTCCTTTCAGATAGATTTCCCATCTCCAAAAAAAAGCAAAATAGATCAGCAATGCCTTAATCTCTCAACCTCCTGCCCAGTGTGTTAGCTCTCGCACACATTGCTCTCTTAAGCTTTTTAAGTGTGTGCTCTTAGAATAAGCTACCTGTCTGAGATCTGAAACACACTTCCATCCTCTATAGATCCTATCTCTGCAACATTTGCTACTCTAAAAAATGAGAGTACAGTAAATTTAAAGGTTGAGGGAAAAAAATCCAGTGCTCTGATTTGTTCGTTTTCAGATTGCTTATGCGAGTATTGGTCTTTAGTGATTGCATTTGTTGAAAGTACACTTAGTTGGAAATTCTACCAACATACATTCACATATGCTAACTAGACATGTATATAGGGCAGGGACAGTACATGAATATATTATTTGTGTTCCATTATAACAAAGTACAAAAAGGAAGAAGACACTTGGATGCAATATCTTAATGGGACAATGTGAGCAGAAAGTCCTTATCTAACTCCATCTAAGCTACTGAAGGTGAAATCAGAGGTGAAATGTATACTGCAAGGATGACTAAATCTATAAATGGCCCCAAATTATTTGTTTTATTACAGGAATACAAGTATCTACAATCATACTGAAAAGGCTGTTATGAAATCTCTTCAGCAATAAAGCTTTCTGTTGAAGAGGACAAATAAAAACAAGTGCATAAATCTCAAGGATATGTGGCTTAGGGCCATTATCCCTGAGGATTACAGAATATTTTAGTATCCTACCTCTCTTTTTAGTACCTCCATCTTTGTTTTAATATCACAGCGATTACCACTACTGCTATCTGAAGACTAGGGCCACTGTAGTTCTGAACGGTAAACAGAGAAACCCTTTCAGATGTCGATACAGAGTCTAGGGTAGCCTTTAAAGGTGCACACAGTAACCTTAAGGTAAGGGTCGGTTTTTAATGAGTCCTGACAGTGTTGCCCAACTGCATAATGCTTTAATTATTGAGCATTATGTTGCCAATTATAGACTGTAGTTGACACGCATCACCAAAGACCACGGTCTTGCCATGCTATACACAGTGCAAGTATTCCACCTGTTCTAATGTACTTAGACAATCTAGAGGTTATATTATGCATGGCAAGTGGCTAACACACAAAAATAAAGGTGAAGCATAGAGGAAATAAGGCAGGTATTGCAAGGAGTGGCCACTGCACATTTGGAGAGGCAACAAGGGAGCAATTTCGCTCACATAACGCTCTTGTTTCAACAAGGACACTCATACATAGTACAGTGTGTAATCATTCCACAGTCTCAAAACTAAGACTATATAGAGTTAAAGGGACTAAGTCAAGTTACATGTAATAAAATCAGGATTTTAACTTTGGACTCCAGATAAAATGATAAATTTATGCTCCATAGAGCTTTATACAGCTAACAAAAAAGTTCCCCAAATAACCCATATGTGACATTTTGCCACCTCTCTGTTGAAATTAAATACATCATTACACAAGCAAATAAATCTCTCAATTTATAAGAACACTTTTCAGAATATGCTTTGATGCATAAATACTACTAATAAAAAAATAGCTCACTGTCAAATTTTGGACTCAATAGAATCTCTCATGCCTAGATACACATACACATATGACACATGCAATCCAACATGTGGATCAAAACTTGACTAATGCAAAAATGTAGCTCCTGAGCGAATGATGGGGCCTAACGACAAGAGGCAACAAAAGAGGTGAAGGCCAGAAAATACCGTTCTAATCTAAAAAACATAACCCACTAGTACAAGAACCTGAATACTAAATGAACTCTTTTGTGTTTATAAAATGCTCTTCATCCTGACTGCTAAGCCACTATCCCCTTTAATGATGGGGGAAAAAAAAGAAACTGGTTTAAAATCTTCAGTGCTAAATTTCTGCCTCAAAATTATGGTACTTTTCAGTAAAACAGTTGCTGACTCAAGTAAAAAGCTTAGCAAAGCTGGGTGGTAATTAAGAGATTTCATTTACAACACAATTTCCTATTTGTACAGGGGAAAAATGCTTTTTAAGACATGAAATTTCCTGTAATACTGAAAAGAAGCATGTAGATATAATACCATCTAAGTCTTTCCTTAGCACCCTGAAGCAAGCCATCCCTTCTTACGATTAGTGAATACGTGCTCAAAGACAGAAAGTTATCCAAGGCAAAACGTAACAGCCAATGGAATCAAGGAAAACAGTTCTTAGAATTTTTTAAGATCACACATTCAATTCTTGTTGCAAAAATAATGTCAGTGAGAGTCATGCCTTTACATTCTAATACAGCTGGGTCAGGTCTCCCCTGCCTTGCAATATGCCTAACAAAATTTCCTAAATGGTATTTATAGGAAACTAAACCTCCACCAGTTAGTACTTTTTCCCCACCCGCTTTGAAACAGTGATTTCATTTTATCAGTCCCAGAATGTTTAACACATACACAAGAATAAACAGATAGGAAAATGACAGTATAAATCTGCATTCCTTAGTCAATCAAGAATGAAGAACCTCTGAAATATCCTATTACTCATTCTCAACAATTATAGAGAGGTTAAAAATTTTTGAAAAAAGGATTTTGACTGTGTTACATTCCATACACATCTTTACCTCAAAGGTAGATTTTCCTAACAGATTCTGAATGTTCAAAGATTCTTGCTTTATTACACACAGGCACGGGACAGTTAGACATGCCAGTGTTTTTAATTGGCTTGTCACAAAACTTCTTCCTCAGATTTGTAGTTTGAGAATGGCAAGCAATTCTGAATAAACTGTGCCAAGCTCAGATAGCGACTCTCTCCTTTACTGGAGTATTCGGTGTTTTTAAAGAAATGAACACACCTAAAAACTCAAATTTTCAGTCTACCTGCTAGCTACAAACATATAGGGAGAGCAAAAACAAAACAAGACAAAAACCTCGGCAGATATGACAGCACATTGGGCATTCAGTGATGCTCAGAGAGATGTATTAAAGGTATGCACCACTCCCACTAAACATTCTGCATTCCAGACGTAGCAAGCAATCTCTGATACACTTCTCTGCCGGCCCTTGGTGAAGCAGCTTCCAGAATACAGATCTGGGTCTGCATCAGAAACCTGCTCCCGAGCCGCTGAAGTGCAGCAAAACCCAACATCTCCGTATCTGTGCTCTGCCAGCAAAACAAGTTCAAAATGCTTAAAAATCCCTCACTTTTCTCACCAAATATAAGCCATGACAAGAACATCTTGAATCAGAAGTAGTGCTATATGAAAGCAAAAACTACTTAGCAGCTTTCTGGTGCATTTCATCTTTCAAAACGCTGCAAATGGTAACTTGCCATAACCATTGTTCAGGGGAAAGGAAGCAAGAAAAGAAGATGCAGAACTTGGTAGCAAAATGGATTGACGGCTTTCGCTTTTTCACTTGCCCATGCTGCAGTCTCATCCTTATCTTAGTGATATGTCAAAGCAGATTCTGCTGTACTAGAACAGCAAACAAATACTACATTATTGTATAGTAGGAGATACTGGTAGACCTGGGTTGCTTTCAACTCTCCCAACTGAAAACCATGTTGTTTTCCTTAAATTAACATTCCACACTGCCACGTAGGAAAAGCTTTTATACCCTTATTGAGAATAAAGGATTTTCACTTGCAATTTCCATTACAGCCGTTCCAGAAGCACATATGCCTGGCGGAATCAAGATGCTAGATACAAAGCTATAATTTGTGCAAGTCTGTCCATTACATGCCCTGCTGAATTCCATTTGCTTTGTTTAGGTTGCTTTGTGGCTCTTTAACCACAGCTAATGGGACAGTCTTATGCAAAAAGATTTATCCTGAAGCATTATGTGCTACACTTGTGCTTCCCTGGGATTTCTAGTACTACTAACGTAGACCAGTGCTGGGGTCCCTACTAAAAACCCCTATGCCATCCAGAAACATCCCTGTATCACTTCATGTTCACCAATATCCCACTGCAGCCAACACTAATAACTCATGGGTAGAATGGCAGTCTCAAAGAGCAGGATACCAACAGATCTTCATCTCTCTTAGCTAGTACCTCACTCCACTATAAGGAGCAACGATTTTAGTACTCATAGAGGAAAAAATGAAAAAAGAGAGAGAGAATGGCAAAAATTTCACTATTCAAAATTCAGCTCTATTAAAGCACCAACTTGAAATCCCATAGCACATGCTCATCTCAACCTTAAATATACAGGCTTGATGAGATGGAGAAAGGAGACAGATGGCAGCTAAGAGGAAGGAGCACTGATCTCATGTTCTTCCATGTTCAGCTTAGCTTAACAGGCTTGGTTATTAGAGGGACTTTACATTGAGCTACCTCAATAAACTCCGGTGGAGGTACAAATAGCATTGAGCATGGTAGCTAGGCCCACATTTGACAGGAAAAATCTAACTGAAAACATTAAAGTGTATCATATAAGAGCAGAGAGGATTCCAAATTGATTCTAAGATAACTTGAACAATTAGAGAATTATTTCTCAATAAAATCAGCACTTCCAACAGGTCCTGAAAATGTTTCCCACCTCTTAGTAACTTTATCTCTGGCCTGCTAGAATACGACTATAAGTCACGAAAATTTCATCAGAAATTCTACATTTCTCTGTTTAATCAAAGATACTAAGCCCTAAAACAACTGCTTTACTGGACTCAAAACAGATCAGGCAGAACCAGTTCTCAGTGATCAAAAATGTTACAGCACGAAGTCAGAAATGCATGGTGAATACAGCCAAAGAAAAAGACAGGAAAACGCAAGGGAACCTGGATTTCTTGCTATCTGTGATGAATGACTTGGTTCCTGCCATGTTAGATTCATTTCACTTTCATAAATTACCATCACACACCAAGGCAGGTGCAGTGGGATCTGTCTACATCCTGCAAAAGGTTTCTATTTGGTTAGTCCAAAGAATGGGTTTTACAGACTATTGTAACAATTCATTTTAGCACTTTCAAGTCAAATATAAAAATGTATTTAAAATACCACACCAATTAAAAAAACATAGCCTGGCAGAGAAATACAGTTAAACCCAGTCATGTCCCAGAACTGCAGAGGATTTTTGCAGTATTGATCCCTGCTGTTGCTGCCAATGGATCACAATATGGGAATACAGCTTTTATCTTTTCCACAGACATTTAAACAAATTCAGTAATAAATAAGTCAGTGATATGATAATGATCAGTTGAGAAAATATCTAAAATTGAGATTAAAACTCAAATATATATAAAATAAAAACAACAACAAAAAAGCACATATCAGTTTTCAAACACTTCACCACTCTCTTATCTCCACATTTTGTAAGCTCTTTGGGGCACAAATAGATTCTCACTTTGGGAATTTCTGACAGCCCAGCTATGCTGGCTGATTGTGTGAAAAGTGACTGTTGATTGACATAACTTGGCTAGCAGAGGCTGCCACAATAGTCACAACTATACTGGCAAAAAAAAAAATGGTGCTTTTATTTGAATTGCTTCCATCTTTCGTGGAAGTTTATGGGTATGAAAGTGCTGCTGTGTAGGAAGAGTTTCAGCCACACATCACTGTTCATACCGCTGCTTTATAAGAGCATTCGTATTCCAATGAAGTACCCTAAAGGTACACAGACTCTATATATTTGTGCTTCACCCAGCATGAAGGAAACCCTCTCTCAACTTGGGCCCCTAGGCATTTTAGTAACATGAATAAATAACTGCTTTCTATACTACATTTGCAATTCCACTATTCCAACCAGAAAAGCCAAGATGTTTTCCCAAATCACATTACCTTCATACATGGCAACTTATAATATGAAAGCCTAGGAGAAAAGAAAAAAAGCCATGCTCAAGCCTTTCTCAACACAGCAGTGTCCTACACATGACAAATCCAAAACCCCATCAGAAAATTCACTGTGATGCAAAAATAATTGTTTCAGAGGATTCTTGATACTAACTGCAAGTCCAGAATTCTTTATTACTGATGTAAAACACATTCTGTTTAAGTCTGAGAGAGGAAAGGTGGAGAGCCTCACATATGGAAAACACAAAGAGATTTATGACAGAAAGGAAGGACACTTGAAAACCTTGTTTTGTATAATACTACACTGGCTTCAGACATATGCTGAATATGGATTTCCCCCAGGGATGTTTCTCCTCTCTATTTCTCCCCATCCTACTCTTAACACTTCTGTGCCGCAGCACAGCAGGATGCAAACCACATGACACACAATAGCCTTCTAGTCAGATAAATGCTATGCCTGACCCTGTCTATCACTGGTCAGAAATGATATAAAATACCGTCAATAAAGTACAGCATTTTTTGATTAGGGTATGTCTATGATTCAGCATAGGCTTTGGTCTTCTTAAAGCCTGCTTATGCTGACTTCTGCTACATTTGTGGGGTACATGCTAGTCGCCTGTGCCAGTTACACTCTTCACATTCTTACCACCTGAGTATAGATAAACAGCATATATTTAACAATAAGAAAAAATAAAACTCTACAGCTATTAATGACCAGGAAATCCTTAAAGTGTTCTCCTTTTCCTTCTCATTTAACAGTTGTATCTCTTTCCTATCTTTTATAAATAAAATACATTCATTTCTCCATTTGGTCATTGCACAGCCTCTAAATTAAAGAACATCAGTAAATTTTGTTCTGATGGGTTTATTTTTTCAGTTATGTATTTACCGATTAGCTTGTTAATATTCATAGCATTTATTAGATTTAATGTCAATATATGTTTTGCATACTACCATATAAAAATGTTATCTACTGAATACATGAGTATGACCAAGTTGCATCATTTAAGGCACTAGTATCTTAAGCAATAGCTCTTGCTAAAGACTTTGGTGTTTTCACACACCTAAAGAACAAGATAGTGATACGATGCAATCTGATACACTTCAGGTGCCAGATATGAACACTGACAATGAGAGTAGGGAACACTGGCAAGTATGTAAAATCTCAGATACCTCATCTAACTATCCTAGCAGAGCATGCAAAAGCAGTAAGACTCTCAGTACAAGCAATAGACTTGTATAGTCTACAGTAATACAAGGTCTAAAGTGGATGAGTACATTGCAGTGGAGAACTGTGCCAGGTCCTCTGCTATCCAAACTAGCTGGAAACGGAGCTGATTAGATAGCTATAGCTAAGATATTTTCAGCTTCTACTTAATTATTTTTGCTTTCTGAGCTAGGGGTACAGACCAAGTTATTTTATCTTTTCCTCTACATTCTGCCTAGCAGTTCACCAACCTGGTAGAAAATCAGCAACCATGTATAAAACCCTCACTTTCCCTCTTATCGCCAAAGGCTTCATCAGACACTATCAAGTCCCATTTTGTGGGACCTCAACATCAGTATTGATTTCTTCTCCTCTTCTTCAGTTGTAGCATCCCATACTTTGTCAGTATCTCACTGAAAAACATTGAAGGCTAAAAGCTTCCACTGCTCATTTTTTGCTTTGTGTAAGTCCACATCAATACAGGAAAAGGTTGCAAATTTCTCAGTTCTTAACCACTTATGGCATCATCACCTCCTGACTTCTACTGCTTGGAAGAGTCACTGAAGATTAACTGACTTTTCATAAAAACAGGTGACACTAAAAAGCTCTAGAAGACCAAAATCAATGTCATAAGTTATAAAATATTCCATTTATAACAGCAGTAAGACTACACATTACAGAGACCTTGTGCTTTAATGTTCCGATTGTTAGCCTTGTGAAAATAACATCTTACTGTATGGTATATCCAACACTGTTGAAGCCAAATATGCAGACAATTTTACACTTTTAAAGATGGAGGAACCATCCCCATCCTGTTTAAGCATTATTAAATATGCCAATACTTTATCATAGAAGAGGCGTCTTACTGTAGAAACAGGAAGACTAGAAAAAAAAATGAGACAACGGAAAATAAGCTTAACTTTGGCTTGCTGAGCCTCACAGTTAATATCAATTCATTTCTTATAGTATCTTAGAATGTTACAACTCCCTTCTGTTTTAAAAAAAGATGAAACCTAAGATCCGTAGGAATAACACAACTTAAAAAGCATATATTTGAGGACTTGGTAGTACTAGAATGATTGATTTTCCTTTCTTATTTACATTCAGTGGCATACTTTATAGTAGCTTCAGCCTGAAAAACATGGAATCAAGCAAATTCATACATTGATGCCTGGTAATTTCTGAGCATAAGCATCCATCTGCAGTATTAATTAGCAGTAGCATTAACTTAAGGCAAAAGGGAAAACAATCACCAAGGGAATTTAGTACTAAGGCAACTTAGATGCAGAGCACAGCAGAAAGTTGGGGAAAATAGGACAGTAAAACCTGGTCAGTATCCTGGACAACCCTGATCCCAAAGAGCTTTGAAGACCATTTAAAAACTTGATCTCATCTGCATGGTTCACCCTCCTGTATTCCACCATTCAGTGATACCATTTCTTTTTTTTTCTCCTGAAAGGTGAGATGCATTATTTTCTTCAGAAAGACAGTCATTCCCTAATCACTAAACAAGTCCATAGGTCTTTCTGGAAATTTTAAGAAAATAAAGAAAATTAAGAGGCTCCTTTTTTTTTTCCTTTTGAATAGTAGTTTCATTCCAATATAAATTACAGAGCACTACTTTCAGTATTGAAAAATAAGCAAGAAAATTCAACTCGTGAAAATATTTTTAACTGCATGGATCATTATTCAGCTGAATGTAACTGAATCAAAAATACAGGAACTGGTTGGACACTTCTCTCTAAAAATCTCACAATTCCTTTCCTTCTTTACTTCTCTGCCCTTCTTTCGACTCCCAGTTCCTTAATTTTTCTCATTGGTATTTAAATAAATGTTCAATATGTTCTAGTTCTCTCCTACTCATAAGTCTTAGCTGTCAAACATCTTCCAGGATAAAAAATCTTAAAGGTAATGATACAATCAAAATGATGGCATTCTGCATGCAAATATCACACTCTCAGATTAAACTTTGGAGGGACTACTGAAAGCTGTAACTTAAAGTGACAACTCAAACTTCACTGCTAGTTAAGCCAGAAAAAAAAATCTGACAGAGGAAAGTTGGATTGCTTAAAAATGTTTTTGCAAAATGTAAGTTTTAATTTTAAAGTGTATTAGTTTCAGGATGTGACTGTAGGTGTAAACTGATTTGAGTCTTGTCTTTCTGAAAGCTACAGTTATGATGCCAACACTGCTACTTACAGCTCTCCCAACAGATAATAAATACAGTTTTATCATTTTCCATAGATAACTGGCAAAATAGTAAGACCAGCCACTGTTAATTGATGAGGTTCTTGAACAGCTGCACCTCAGAAAACTGTGTGCACAGCCTACACAGGGTCTGCATTAATCTGTGCAACATTAGCCTCAAGTGAGTATAGAAATGGAGCCATATGGAGAAATAGAAATCACCTGTCGATATCCAAAAATGCTTGGGAAAAACATAGAGTGGAACCTGTCTCATCATTGGTCAAGAAAGAGGCACCTCTGGTTTTAACAAACCATCTATTCTCTTCTACTATTTTTAAGTATACCAAAAATCTATGTAGAGGCTGATGAGGAACCTATGTAGAGGTTGATGAGGTTTTGGGTACTACTGCTAGTGGTGTTACGTCAGAACTGGTCTCAGCTACAAAGTAAAGTAGGTAATGAAACTGAATCAAGGGACACCAAAAGCAGTTAGGAAACCCTACAAGGTAGAAAGCAAACCCATATCTTTGGACAATATACGGTAAGGGACAACAACTGTATATTAAAGCTAGCACTCACTGCAAAGAAGGTGAAAGTGCAAAAACTGCATGAACTTGAATATACGCTTCCTTTTACAAAACCACTTCTCAGTAATCTTGCTAGCCACAGAAATAGGCAAATAACCATTTTGGCACAGCTTCATGGAGACAAACCCATGAAAAATGTAAACCATCTGTAAACTAGGCACAATCATGTGCTCATGTGCATCTCAACTCACCCCACTATAATGTTATCAGTACACATATGTTGGAAGGAAAATGGGCATATCAAAAAATTCATGCTTTTAAAATGGAATTTTTTGTACATTCTAATGCAGATAAAAAAAATGTTTAATTTTAGCTGGGCTCTCAAGGGCTCATGAACACAAGCTTTCATACAGGCCTAGTATAGGTAGGTATTCAAAAAAAAAAAAAGCAAAGCAACAAGAGAAACTCAATAGGAGTTTTGCACATGGACAAGCTCAGCATTTATTACAAAGAATTTCTAGTGAGATTATGAATTTTTATTCCTTATTAGCCTTCAGTTTACAAGTATCACAGAAAAAATGGCTGGTTTTTTTGATGTTTCTCTGTGTGTATGTGGGGTTTTTTGTTTGTTTCAGATGCTTCTTATAAAGGCACACAAAAATCAGACAGAAAATAAACCAAGGGACTATTCCAGCATGGATCTATTGACTGTTATGGATTTATTCAAGTATTCACAGAAATAAATAAATAAATACACATCTGAACAGGAAATAGTCACACAACTAATAGTTTGGATGGAGGACTATTCTTTAAAGCCAATACACTTAAGAACACTTCACTTTACCAAATTAAGTGTACATGTGCTTTAACAATTTCCTGAAATATTCAGCAGGAATTCTACATTGGCTAATATATAGTCCTACTCACTGAAATTTCTGTAGATTGGGCCTTTGACAGATCTTAGTGTTGCCAAAAGAGATATATCTGTAACCAGCTCTGTATTTTGTCCTCTTGAGGTCCACACTTGGGAATTCCTATAGATTCAACAGTTGGCACTGGGGATCTAACATATTAGTATGAAATATTATTTTTAGTGAAACTTCAAAAAAAAAAATCCAGTGCAAACTTCTCCAGATCTGAAGACTCATCATCTTTTATCTGAACAGAGTGGGGAGGGGGAGTTGCCGTTCACATTTCACCTTGCAAAAAATAAGTCCGGCAAAATAATGTCAAAATATCTCCGAGTTATTCTTTTTTCAGCAGAAATTGAGAAGAGTGTTCGAGGACTTTGAGAAGAAAAGATGCAATGCAAAACACATCAAAAATTGTGGGAATTAAGTGTCAAGAGGATGGAGAAAAAGAACCTGCTGCCAGAGTGGATAATTAAAAAACAAACAAAAAGAACCTACCAATCCAATTATCCATCAGAGACTGTGCAGTTACTGAGGCTTCTACATGATTTGCAGCCTTGCTGATCAAGGGCCGTCACAGGACACCTAAGCAATAAGAATTGCACATTTCAAACTTGGAACACTTATCAGCAATTTGCAGTTTTCTAGAAGCCTTGGGAAACCTTTTCCACCTTAGTCATTTGTCCACTTTGAGAAAACAACAGTGTGATTTTTGTTTGTTTGTTCCTTTAAATAAAGCACTTAGTGAACTGCCTTGTTAACCTATTTCCATATGCAGCAAGGAAAAGAATGATTTTGTTAAAATATTCCCCCTGCCCTTTGAACATGCAATCTAATGACGGAGCATAGTAAGTAATAAGATGAGCAAGGAAGTCCACATTTCATAGATTTTTTTACATTAGTCTGCATATTTCACTGCTGGGTGAGGAGAGGAAAAAAAAATAGTCCCCTAGTCTACCTTTGCAGTAGAAAGCTAAAGAACATGTATCAATTCACTACCCCGTCTTTTCCTGTGAAGTAACAAGCTAGCATTTTTCCCCTCCTTTCTTTCTTCTTCCTTTAAGTTGAAGGGGTAGCGACTTACAGAAACTGCAGGGAAACTAGGCAGCCTTTCAATTCATTTATCTAATTTCCTGCTGCTCCTATTTCTGAGCAAGTAAAATAATAAATGTTGTAGAGAAAATTAATCTGTATTCAGAAGATTTCATTAAATAAGAAGTGCCAACCTGTTGGCAACTGCCAACTCTGGTTTTAACACAGCACTTTGTTTAGCCCGGCGCTTTCTCTCCCTTC
Organism: Rhynchotus rufescens; assembly: GCA_032273925.1. Classification (NCBI taxonomy): domain Eukaryota; kingdom Metazoa; phylum Chordata; class Aves; order Tinamiformes; family Tinamidae; genus Rhynchotus; species Rhynchotus rufescens. The sequence goes on from JAVCKT010011051.1 coordinate 15,415, forward strand.
TATCACCGAAATGGCATAAGGAAAGCGAACTGTTTTTAGAAGACAATTGATTTATTGGCATTTCCATCCCAGCACCTATACATTCCAGAATATAGGAGGGAAAGTCAGCACTGGGAACACGTTTCATGTGGTAATTTTAAAAGTGCTATAAAAAAAATAATGAAAGACGCCAAAGTAGGCAGTAGCAATCCCCTTCTTGCAAGGGGAAGGAAGGAGGATGCCCAGGTGACAACACACGTGAAAACCGCTTGTCCGAGGCTCCGCAAGGCGGGGGCACCACTTGCTTCCCTCGGACAAAAGCGGTCTCGGAGGGAGCGCCGGGCGCCCCTCGGAAAGGCAGTTACATAAGGCGCCGCCAAACTTGGTGTCACCGCCGCGGCGGCAGCAAGTGGCTCTCCCCGCGGGCACACAACGATCCCACCGGCGCGGGCACGGAGCAGCCCGGCAGTGCCCAGCAGAGCAGCCCGCGCGGGGTCCCGGGCTCCCTGCTCAGCGGCAGCTTCGCCCTGACCGGGCGGACCTGCCCCCTCGCAGCCAGCGACCGTTAGGAGCGACCGTTAGGAGCGACCGTTAGGCGCACCCCGCGGCCGGGAGCTCCCGCCGAGCGGGCGGCCACGCTCCCCTCGCGCCAGCTGGGGGTGGGCGCAAGGAAAAAGCCTCTTTGTGCCGGCGGCGCCACATCCGCGCCCGAGCATCCGCTCCGCACCCCGCGGGGGAACTAAACCCGGGGGGCAGAGCGGCAACCCCGGCCCCCGCGCGCGCGGCAAGCCCGCCCGCCGCGAGGCGCGCGCCGCGTGTCCCCGGCGCCCCCAAGCCCCTTACCTTGGTG
>JAVCKT010011053.1:0-13846 GCA_032273925.1 Rhynchotus rufescens
AGTGTAAAAATACTACAGGTTATTATTATCTGTAATTCCAACCCTTCCATTCTAATAAATAAATAAATAAATAAATAAATAAATAAATAAAGTTAATTAGAAGTTGTTTTCCTTGTGGAAATGGAGTCATTATTGCTTTTGGAAAGCAACATGAACCTACTGGAAACAGTTCAGTAGGTATAAAGGAATTAACAGAAAAACAGAGAAGTTATTTCCATAAGAAAAATCAGTTAAATGAAACCAAAGTTGGTTTTTCCTGGGTCCACTGACTTGAACAAAGTCTAATTCTGGGACCAGAAGCAGCAAGTTTTAAACTAGATTGTTCCCTCTGCCAATGGAACTACCGACTATTTTGGCTATACCAAATTATACCGCAGAGATATAAGACAGAAAACAGCAGATTTAAAAAAAAAAAAAGCCTGTTTAAATGAATCCCTGAGAATATACAAGCTTGAACTTAAGAACTACTAGAAACTAAGTTGATAAAAATCCTCTTTTGACTAAAAAAAAAAAAAAAGAAAAAAGAAATAGGAACTCTCAAGCACTAGTAGCTTGAGGACAAAATAAACTCATTTGGATTTTCTGACTGTACAAATGATAAAATAAAATATACAGTGCTTCCAAAATAATGATTCAGAAGATCATTCCTCTCCATTTAAAATTAGCTTTGTACATAGCCCATGTAGAAGGTAACTCTGGATACAAGGAGGGGAAAACCCAGAGCACGGTTAGACTGTGCTTTTCCCTGGGGAACACCAGTTCCCAAAGAGCCGGGCTGTTTTACAGGGAGCAGCAGCGCGTTGGGCTGCCGATGTCGGCGTCCTGCTGAACTGCGGCATCAGCTCGTGCGAGGTCAGGGACACCTTGCTGTGGTGGCACAGGGGCAGCGCCACCACAGCCAGCCCCCCACAGCCAGCCCCCCACATCGAGCCCCCCTCAGCGTGGGGGGTTGCTGCAGGGTGTCCAGCTTGTCTGAGGACAACCCTGGGGCTCAGAGGTGCCCAGAGGCCCAACGCGAGCTCAAGGCAGGTGCTGCCAAGATGGCTCCTGCTCTGGCAGCACCACCTCACGCTTCTCCTTCGTCCCTCAGCGAGTCATCTGGGGAGCTGCACCAGGTGGGCCTCCCTCTGAGCCCTCAGGACACCACAAACCACCATTTAAATGTCCATTTCCGACAAAACATCCGGATTCAAACCAGCATGTTTATCAATCTTCACAGTTATACAGAATTGTTTTAGTATCTCCTGGCTGCCAAGCATGAAAACAGAGCAACATGCAGAACAAATTCTCATCACCGATCAGGAATCCCTGCATATGTTCACCGGCTTCTGAAGAAAATCTGCTCTGACACCACCAGTTATGCCCTACCAAAGCTTTATACCTCGCCGCCCGTTATTCCGGGTTGTTTCAGTAAAAGACCTTCATTCCCAACAGATCAGAGCCCGTGCAGGAAATTAACTTCTGTTCTCCACATCCTCAATTACGCACAGATTTCAGATGACCTCTACTACGTGCCCACAGGAGAATTCCCCTTACTTAGGTTTTGGCTGCTGCTTTTTGTGGGGTTTCTGCTGCTGCTTTTCAGCTACCTTCCTTCAGCTGCTGTTTACGCTCGGTTGCTGTGCGTGGCTTCCTGCTTCACTCCGGCTACAGAGGAAGCTGCTGTGGCTGACGTGTATTTCCACACATTCATTACCCCGGGCAGTGTTTTTAAAAGCTCTTATACTATTTCATGGAAGGGAGTTAGGGACAGGACGGGGAGGTTTTCACTTCTGAATCACCGGTTCAGGCTTTATGCAAGTTAGTGTCACTTCCAGAGGATGGGTTTTTTTTTTTTTTTCATTTGCTTTGGAAAGCCAGTTCATGATTTGGATCTCGCTCCTCACAGACATGATGCCATACCACAAATCTCCATTACAATTAACATCCTTCCGCGCAATCTCAGCATGCCTTTTCCATATGCAGGCTCCCCAAAGGGGCTTCCCTTATTTCTGGCTTGCATATTCTCCAAACAGGAGGACAAGTCACAGATAACAGGGTCAGACCCAATGACCTCATCAGAGGAGCAGGAACAAGGTACGTTACCTATGGGAGGAAATGGATTGCTGCAGGATATGGGACGTATTTAGTGCAGAAGATTGTCATTTAAAATACATCTTAAAGAGATTAAAACAGACTGAAGTGCACAAGCTCAAGAAACTGAACTTTGTCCGCTTTATCAGCTTTGAAATGCAGACAGACATACACAATAAGGTGAGTCATTTAATTGCAGCATGTTTATAAGTGAATCACTTCAGTGATCACAAACACGTTTCTTTGGAAGCCGTTTAAAGACTCACTTCTAAATCGGGCTGAGTAACATTGCTAACAGAACAACTGGGAACAAATTATTTTGTAAAGGTGACCTGTGATCCAACCCAACCTTCCACCCAAGGAGCTTTAATCGATATACGAATTTCAGTGAGTTCCACAGCTGCTCTGTATGACAGCTGAGCCCATCCTGATCCTTCCTGAGCATAAAGGTGTCAGAAATCCCTCACAGCTTCACAGCAGCTCCAGTTTCTCCTGCATTTTACCTCCCTGTCAGAAGGATTTCCAGCTGCACATCTTACCTCTCCACAGCCCTGCGGAGCCTCCAGCAGCTGCCTCTGCCAGAGCCCCCTGAGGCAGCTTCTCCTCCTGCTTGGCTACCACGAGCTTTGTCAAGCAGGCAAAGCTCCTGGCACGGCAGTTACACAGGCTATAGGTTCCACCAGTGCTGCAGAGGAGGCAGGTGCAAGTCTAAGCACTAGATGAAATCTAACTTTAGTCCTAACTTTCCAGATCTGTGCACTGACATAGACAGTTGTTGCCACTGGCTGAGAAGCAGTCACCAACTTATTGTCTTGCTTTAAGCTAGTGCTTAAGTCTTCCACAGAGAGGACACAAGAGAGAAATAGAGACAATATAACTCTAAAGTTGATCCCCAAAGTTGTAAGAGATCTACAATCTGAGGCAAAAAAAAGTTTAAAAATTAATAACAACCATGGTAGACACACAAACATTTTTCAATGATCACTTAAAAAGATGTTTCACTACAAAGCAGGTCTGAGGAAGTTCTGTACAGGGGGAAATAATGTACACAGTCACAACAAAATGTACACAGTCACAATAACAAAAGGTCACTATGGATATTTATGTGCTTTGTTAAACATAACAGAAATAATAACTGCATTCTGCTTTTAAGGCAGGAAGCCCATTTTAATTAAAAATACATACATCTTTAGGGTCAAGCAACTAGCCCAATCAAATCAAGCAACTGGATTTCATTCCCAGCAGGGAGGTAAGAGGCAATTACCATTTTGTCCTACAATTATTTTCCTTCTCAAGAAACAAGCTGACAATTTCCACCCCCTCCCGGCCCAGGACAGAGAACAAAGCAGAAGAAAAAACTGAAATGACCCTTTTTTCATACTAACAGAAAAAAGCTCACAGGAAAAATCCAGTTTCTTGAAATCTGAATGGAAATCATGCCAACTATTTTCATTAAAATATAGTAACACTTACTCTCCTAGACTTCGGTCACAAAATGTAAATGCATTTCAGGAAGGAAAAAGAAATCAGTTATAGTAAAGGAAATTGCAGCACAACAAGAATAGTATGAGTAGGTTGTACAGTAAATCACACCAGGGCTGTTTGGCATCCCACTGATTAATTGATGTTTTTAAAAATTTCAAAAATAATTGTATTACTTCATATGTAAAGGCTCATATCTAAATTTAAAAATTTATACATAATGAATATAGTATAAAACATTGCATTTGTGTTTTTAATTGCAGTAAAAAACATGAGCGATCAATTTCTTACTGTATTTATTATTCCTTTTTTTTCAGTCTATGAAAATCAGATGTGTGCTCACATCTTTCATATACAGTAATATCAATATCACAGAAAAACACAGGTAATCCCTTACTGTCTTAACAAAAAAGACCTGAGTATCACAAGAAGCTGGCAACACACCATAAATAGGACAGACTTCTTTAGCAAGAGAAGGCAGCCAAGGGCAAAGCCAAAGTAGACCCGATTTCCACTAGGATCATTAGTCTCTCAATCTACAGGGTTGATATTTGAAGTTTTTTTGCAAACACACAGTGAGGCCTAAATGCCTCACAGAACCCAAGATGATGCCTCCAAACTGTAGAGGACTTTGCACACAAAGATTATCACCTCAAAATGCACGTGGTGACAGCAGCACCTCCAAGTTAGGGACATTTAAGACACTTTAAATGTGCATCTAGCCATCTGTTAGAGCTAGGTGGAACGGCATAACCCTCATAGGACACTGAAAGCAAGACAGAGAAAGACGTTTGAGTTCTCTAAACTAAACCACTTAATTGTAATCCCTCTTGGAAAGAGCATCAGAAAGATTAATTTATCACTTGCTCGTGTCCCAGCAGCCCCACAAAGGAAGCTGGCTTTTGTTTATATGAAGCACAAACCATTTGAAACAAATATAGACTTGATGGTTTGGGTTTGGTTATAAACAAGATGCTTGCTGCTAAATCAGAGCCTGTAAAATAGAATTTCTCCAGTGAATTTTAAATCTAATGACAATCATAGATGAAGCTTAAAAAGTACTATTTTGGCAGACTTGTGAACTGACCTAACCCTTGCAACATCTTTGAAAACTGGTGGCTTGCAGCAGAATATCAAACTTCATTGTCATTTTTGCCAATGATAATTGAGTGTTTGGGGATTTGGATTCTAATTTTACATAATTTTTAACAACATAGCACCTTCCAGGATGTACCTTCTGTATTGACTGTGTCTTTCTGATTTTAAGTTCTTCCACTCTCACTTTGAGCTACAAGAAACCCATTGCTTACAGTGAGTTCACAGCCAGCCCACCAGCTTCAGCGCTGTTCAATATTAGAAATGGTAACAAAAGCAAGCTTATTTCACAGTAATTCCTGCACATATTTTTAGTCAGGATTCCTGAAAAAATCCTCAGACCTTTGTCAGAAGCACACAATATGAATGTCAAAACAAAAATGAATACATTAGCCAAAGAGATTTATATGGCTAGTGAAAGTTAAAATAATTCTATTTCAAAAAGTAACATTGCATGGGAAGCTATCATAATGGGTATTCCAAAGTTAAATCACCTTATATGCTCACCTCTTTCTGATCAACCTGGAGTGCTGATTTTAAAATATCTCTAAGTTGTGTGAGTTGTCTTCTTTCTTCATCTTGTGCTTGTTTTATCTTAAATGAAGAAAAATACCAGTTAAAAAATGAAGTATTAGTTCTTTTTAACACAGTTCTACAGAATTTATTACTTAATGGGTTCACTTTTCTGACAAATATTCAGCAAGAATGAAAATATGAAAATTAAAATTAAGTTATAATCAATTTCTTGTTATCTTCAAGAGACTTGGTAACAGCTGGGATGTTGCTGCTTAAGACCATTGCCTTTGATACTACTTTACATTGTTCAAGTTTTGTTACGTTTGAAACCAAACTAGGTTTTACACCTAAGCTTTTCAGTCACAACTTTTTAGAGAAAAACCTGCTTTGCTACTATTTTAAATAGCCTGATCTTTCACTGGAACTAAGATTTCTGGACACAATACTTAAATAAAATATTACAATCTACTCAATCTGAAACAAAACAATTACAGTTTTATTGTAAAATAAAGTAAAAGAATAATTTAGATCAAACATTTGAAAGATTACTACTCACTGTATAAAGATCTGTCGAGAGCATCTCAATTGAAGGCTTGAGACTTTCAACTGCTTTTAATCCATCCTGAAAGAAACTTTAAAAGAAAAACAAAAACTTCATTACTAATCTTTGTTTGGTATTTTCTGTTTAAAAAAAGCCAAAAAAAAAGTTTGAAAAGATAAATATACATAGTAATATGCCATGGCAAAAATTTCTAAGACCTTAGAATTGGCTTTTTTTTTTTCCCCTTAGGTATTTATTTTAAGATCAATTCACTTCCATATTTCCCTCTTAGCTCATTTTAATATATAAAATCCCCAAAGTATGGAACTACTGCAATCAATTGCCACAGATTTTCTTCATTCTCAGCTCATAAATGAATTCTTTTTCACAGCTTTTTGAAGCTTTTTTTAGAAATGTAGCTTCTGAAGGCTCAGAACAAGCAAATTTAATTTCCACTATATATAAAATCATAGAGACTTTTGGAGCACAATAATATCATGTCTAATGGAAGCTTCTCACAAAAGGAATTCTGTTTGTTTCCAGTATTACTTCTTACTTCTGGACTATATGCAGTCTCAATATGCTTATGCTCAATAAATTGGATGTATTTGTGTTTTTGAAGAGTTATTTTTTATAGTGACTATTTCAGCTCTTAAAAAAAAAATATACTTTTTTTTGGAATAAATTTTAAAGAAATCACAAATATATTAGACAAAAAAACAGTCTGCTGCACTATCTGCAATTTAAGTACTTTCAGCCTAGGAAAGAGACAACACAAGACAAACACTCATGTTGTGAAAATTCTATTAAATTAAAAGACAAGATGAATGACAAACTACAACTGAGATGGATTTTACAGCAAAGGAGTAACATAGCGAAAGAAACTCATACAGATTTAGGCTGTTTTTTTTTTAAGATAAAAACATACTGGTATAAACAGGTTGATAGTGGTTCTTTTTAGTTTTTAACTTCTACTTTATAGTTATAAAACTGAACTGCAAGACTACAGTAAAATAAGCCCATTAGTCCTATGGAAAGGCTAGAAAGACCAGTAAGTCTTTCTCTATTTGAAGAACAGCTGGAATGTGCCAGATGATTGTGTGGCACTTCCCTGGCACAAGCAGCTTTATGATATGGACGAGCTCAACCTCCTACGTTTCAGAATCCAGTGAGCAAAGCAGTGGCTGATCTCGTGCACCAAAGCAAGTGGTCAAAGAAGCTAATGAGAACAGCTGAACGTTTTATTTTGAAAGGAAACAAGGTGTTATCACGGTGTCAAAAGCTGAAAATAAGACACTGCTCCAACTATTGCATAAGCGTAAAGCTGGAACATACTTGCACTGTGCATGAAAATACTTAATCAGGTTCTGAAGCAAGTCCACTCCTTTTTTAATCTTGATTTCATTGACTTTCAGCAGGTACTGTTAAAAGAGAAATTCACAAAAGAAATTAAAGATTACAATTACTGCTACAGCACTTTATAAAATGTTATTTTCAACTGTATTTAAGAAGCTTTACGAGCTGCAGACTGAGCAGCCCTACAAGAGAACATGTCAAGCTGTGGCTTCGAGCACGACTCAGTCACTCAAAAGCAACTGTTGTCATTGATGCTTTCTGATACCCTATGGGTACCCTACTTTGCTCTGATTAATTCAAATTACTCCTGCCTTTTTCATGACCCCTAGCAGAAGCCTATGTTACATGAACCTTAAAAGGGTTTAGGCAATGAATTTAGGAACCAACTTGGAAATTTAGCTGCTGATCTAGAAACCTATCTCAACAGTGCTTAAGTCCATAACCTGATAGATGCCACTAAGATATAAAGTAATTTATTCAAAGAAAAGCGAAGAAAAAAGTTACAGATCATTTTAATAATTTCTAATAGATTTTTTTTTTAAAAAAAGACTTCTGATTGTATCATTTTCTCTATCAATTTCTTACAGACATTAATGATAATGGCTAATAACTAAGCTTAGAAAAAAGTTATTTTAAAGAAATCCTCCTATGGAGCTTAAAAATAAGGCCAATGAGTGTCCCTTAGCATTAAGCACAAACGAATTCCACTGCTCCTCCCCGCATGGCTTAGCACAGAAGATGGCAGCCACCTAAACCAAAATATGTTTAGCCAAATATTAACAGGAGTCTGTAACTATCCTTTAAATGAGGAGAATGTTTAATCCCTGCTTAGATACCGACTGACAGGCAAGGGGGTAAATGTCTTCTTAACAATGCTCCAATGCATCTGCTTTTCCCTTCTCCAGTTGGGATAAATATTTCATCTTTGCTTTTTAAAAATCACTAAAATAGAGCAGTATCCAAGGGCTAATTTTCAATGCTGCAGCTTTTTGTGCTGGTTCAGGTAAAGTAATGAGTGACTAGCACAATGGTAGATGTCTGCACTGGAAAACATTTGGTTGGAAGAATCGTATCTCTAATTCCTGTTAAATTAAAAAGGGAACTCAAGGCATCTGGTATCAAACTCGCTTTATAGAGAACTATCCTACATTTATCATAGATCTTCAATATACTTCACCTCTGCTTTAAGAACAAAAAATAAAACAAAAACTCCTTTTATGACTATTCAAGAGGTACCCAAGTGTAATTTTCTCCCTCTGTCCCCTCCAAAAAATACAGTGATTCTTCAGCTATTCTACATTAAAGGTAATTGCATCATTTTTTACAGATTTCACCCAGGATCACATCATTGTTGCAACCAACTAAAGCACAGTGCTTCACTGTGGCAAAGGAAGAGAGAAGCATCTGTTTCTGGTGATTTCTTAGGAAGGATGCAGATGGGCAATTATTTGGCAACATCCCTAAACACACTAGAAACACAGATCTCCTCATCCGTTTGGAATATCTTAGGCTGACTCCATCTACAAGTATGAATTTATTAAATATCAGCACCTGCAGTTACTAAAGCTGACAGTCAGGGCACCTGTTGTTGAGCTATGTTGGCATATTGGTCAAATTAGTCCCAATTATCATATTGAGAACAAAAGAAAACACCCCTGGTGTATTTTTCTGCGAAAGGATAAAAAGAGTGAGCACAGCCTTTTGGATCCCCAATTTGGAAATCCAACGGGAGCCTGATATGCCTTAGAATCCAAACAAAAAACAAACAAAAAGAAGATCATCAGATGTAAAATACTGCAAAAATCACCAGCATTTTGAAGTGGCAGCATTCTGAAACATCTTGAAGATACCCAGATGCCATCTTTTCCATTTTTTCCCCAACAGGAGCCCAACAGTTTACTAGATTGAGGCTTTTCTTGCCATAATGCTGTAGCAGCTGGGAGTGTGGAGAACAATGCAGAGAATGATCTAGAGTTTAAAATAACTTACACTGAAGCAGTAGTGCAAAGGCTCCTTTATTACCATCTATGAGCGTTTAACTGAGTATTGCATTGTTTAATCTAAAATTATTTTCTAAATGAAATTAGAAAAGATCAGGACATTAGCACAGAAAATTGTATGTTAACAATTTGGGTCCACTAATACCTCTGTATTTTCCTTAGCACCACAGTTGCTTTTCAAAAATTTCCTTAGGAAATTTCAGTAGGACAATATGAGCGTCATGTTGAATCTTACCTCACACATCTGTAACTGGAAAAAACGTCTTTCTTTTTCCATCTCTTCTGCAATTTCAGCTCCACTTATTTCTGTACGGATCATCCCATGCAGCTTAGCATGCTCTTTTTTCTCCTTCTCTATTTTTGTCCTGTAAGGCAAAGAACCAGTCATTGAAGTGAGAAACCCAAAGCCTCTCAGCAAATCTGATTATTCATCAAGTCTGCTGACAGATGCAGAGCCCAACTCTCGCAGCCTTGTGGATGACTTGCTTCCAGATGCTATTTCACTTGAAATTTGAAGATGACTAGAAATGTACAATGACACACAGTAGCAGAAATCCAACTCAATCATCTGTTAAAATAATTTCCTGACAGATACTACAAGCGAAGGGACTAAATGGGAGGAAGACGTTAAGTTCTTGTGCCGAAGAAAAACAAATGCAGAAACAAAACAATCCGCCCACTATCTTTCTTATTAAAGTTAACACATTACCCCACCTGACCAAACACTGGCTAACAAAGTGCAATTATGTCACTAGATTTATTAAGTCTTGCCTGTCAGCAAGTCATCTTCTATATATACAGGGTTTTCCTAAGCCAACATCCCAGTTGCCATCTCTGCTTGTGTGCCGAGCCAGTTGGCACTGGGAATGCTGGCCGGCCGGCTGCGGTGCAGACTTCAAAGGCAGCTACACCAGCTGTCCTCATTCCCTCAAAGTTTCCAAGACCGTTTTCCAAGAACTCTGAATGAAACAGGTTCTCCTACAGAATATAAATGAATAACCAAAGCCTACCATGCAGTGTATCTCCCCTGCACACTGCCATGCATTTGTCTGGGGTATTTTTTCCTGTTAGTCCTGAAGGGAAGAGTGTGATTATATTAAGCAAGTAACAAGCCTAATATGAAATAAGATACTAACAAAAGAACATAAATGAGGATGTCTCTGAGTGTTTACTTTATGGAGAAAGATTTCTAATTTGTCATCTGTATATCCTAGAAGGAAAATGTTGCTACAAGAACCTCTGAAGGAAACGGGATACTGCTCTGGAACAAGAGGAAGCATTAGGATGGAATACAGGAAGCAGAGCCAAAGGAGCACAGAAGACACTGGGTTGTACCTCCTCACGGGCAGTCAAGTGCCTCTTGGCCACCTCTCTGACGAGGTGATGCAGCTCAAGTGCCCTCTTAACCTGATATTAACTTTCCCCTAAGAGCGCGTGGGAAAACGTCTTGCACATTCGGAGCACTTCCAGCCAACAGGATCTTCTGTATGATTCCCTCGAGGAGGAGGAGATGTCTGCTCTTGCACCTCGAGCAGCAAAGGGAAAACTAGAATTAACCCCACTTGTCCCCTCCCTGTTGTCACAGCAGTTTGAAAGCAGAGTCTTTCCTCTTGCCCTCATTCCTGGCCAAAACACCAGAGCCAAATCCTTGCAGTATCCCCACAGCCAGACAGAAGCAGACACATCCTCAGGCCATCAAGTCCTGTGGGAAATAACCTTTCTAATCAAGCTTCTCTCCTTGGAAATGCATATGCAGAAAACTTCCATTCACCTGAAGGAAAAACATCTTCCAGAAGGCTCCCAGTGTTTCCACAGAAGAAAATCCCAAAGCCTCTGCATCCGCCTCCTCTCAGAGCCACCCAGGCCATTTTGCAGCTCCAGAGGTCAGACTCCCAACGAAAGAATTAACCAGACATGAGCTGAGAACCAAGCTAAACCAATATGAAAAGGTTCACAAAGAACAGCAAATATGCAGCTCTCTTTTGAGAGAATGTATGTGATACTTAATAGCTCTAAAAACCTCACAGCAAAGACCCATGATGGTTTAGTTTCCATGCTAATCGAACAAGAGTCCATGAGGCCACGGAATTCACTGAACTGTGGTTCAAGGCTAACAGTTACCAACTACTAATATTTTTATTGTTTACATAAAACAATACCTGAAAAGTAGCATGATGTAACCACCTCCAAAATTAAAAGAGCTTATTAACTTGTCCTTAGGTGTCTCTAAATGCTACTTAAACCAAAAGATAACCAACATCGTCAGCCAAATAGGACAATTTCTGATACAGAATGATAAATACAATACTAAACAGATGTTGTTTCCAGAGACTGAAACATTTTTAAAGAACAAAATAAAATAAACTTGGGTGGAAGCAGCCTTTTCGCTCATCACAGGGAACTTGCATTCTCCCAGGTGTCAGGCCCTTAAAAAAAAAGAAACACAGCACACTGACGTGCACTCAATAATTACAGAAACACAACATCCTCGCAGCAATCTGCTGGGCCTTCATTTGCATTTTGTAGCAGCTGGAAAATCTACTGCGTAAATGGGAAGCTGGATCTGGAAATAAACTCAGAGGCAGCGCCTAAAAGGCAGTGCCTAAGAGGCAGCCGCTTGGAAGCAGAGTGTTTTGCAATTGGTTCTGGGGCTTCCTCAGCTTCAGAAATGCTTTAAAAGGGAAACCTCAGTGCCAGAGGTGGGTGTTACCCTATTTCAAGCCTGCATTTTCTTACTTTTATACTTCTTGTCTCTAAATATGCCATCACCTTTGCAATGCACAATTTATTCTTTTGTTTCACTACAACGTGCTGCCTCCTGTCTTATCAAGACTATAAGGCCCTGGGTTTCTAGGGAAGCAAAGAGTCCATGTGAAGCAGCGTTCCCTGGAAAGCTTTGGAGAGCCAAAATGTGCTCATGTTTCCTATCAAATCGAAAGGGTCGAGTCAGGATCAGCAGCACCAAGTGCCAAGAGGCAGAGGGAATTTCCACTGTGACACTGAGCAAAACCTTCTGGGGAAGCGAGCTCCGAGATGGGCCACTGTGGGATTTCAAAATAATGAAATAATTTCAAATTAATGAGAGGTTTATTTCATTATTTCAAAATAATTGGGGGTTCAAATTTTCTAGGCAGAGGAATTGAACAAAATTAATCACAAAATAAGAGAAAAAATCTCAAGGAAAAACAAAGTAAAGGAAGGAAGAACACGCTTGGTAACGCTTGGTAAAGCTGCTGGTTGTAAAGCTCACACAGCACACACTGCAGATAAAGATGTTGACATTAAAATCTAGGCACCCTTCAATCCATTCACAATGCAGCTGCACATGACTAATGTACATCGAGTTCAGATTCAGATGTATGTGATAAGGAAAGTTGAAATGCAGAATGGAGAAGGATAACAAAAAGTAGGTTAGATATAAAACAGCTTTGTCCACTCAGTCTTCTCTATATCAGTATTTTACAGCTCCAATTTGAGAAGCAGCAGGTCCTTCCTGACTTTCAATGTACATTTTAATTTATATTTCAAAGCAGTAAGCCAGGTTAGTCAGGATACCTATGTGACAAGTTATGCAGACTGGCATTAGGTCCAGGAAGGCAGAGATTAAAAGCAGGGAAGATGGGGGGAAAAAAAAGAGTGCTTCCATGGGCTATTTTGTTTGATAAACCAGTATTATACATTTTCATTTCAAGTTTCATCCAGTCTTCTTTTTCCACTCTCCAAAAGCAGCTTTGACAGACTAGTCTTCCAGTGAAAGAGCTTATGACCCTTCATTTTCTATCTGTCAGTGCTGACAGTAGATCACTCCGCTCTCCCTCTCTCCCTCCTGTCATACAAGTGCTGAAGAGAGAAAGCATCTTCACCTTTCACTCATCATACACTGGGATAGGGGAGAAGAATGAAGAGAAAGGAAAAATTGCAAAATTGCCCAAGTTTTTCCAGTATTTCATTCCCAACATCACCAGATTCATTCAAAGCTTTTTTTTTTTCTTTTTGTTCCTCCATTTAAATCACAGCCAATCTCTTTCAAACTGAAAATATTTAGTATGAAATCACAGGATTAAAGGAGTATATTAAGCTACATTATTTGGCATTTTCCTTCTATGTCACTATTTCCAAGCTAATTTGACCTCCACTTACTGTTATTGTATGTGCTCTAAAAAGAAATATGGCACAATTATCCAATGGCCTACTGGTAAAGGTTAGAGCTCCGAGAAAGCAGTTTGAGAAAAGCCTGCAGAAATTTTCAGATATAATCTTTAAATATGGACTTCAAAATGATTTTACCAAATCGGGAGTGACGTTGTTTAATCCCCTACCTACATTGGTATGTTTACAGAAGAGCATACTAAGAATTTGATCATTTTCCCACATAGGCCCAGTGGTTCAGAAATGAGTCACTAAGGCCACACTATGAGCAGCTGTTTTTCTGCACAGTGGTGCAGAAGCACCTCCATGCACCGTCTTGTCCAAAGCACCTCCATGTCCTTCTTGGTCTTGTAATCCCATAAACTAACTCAAACAACTCGTTCTCCCACTCAAGTGGGCGCAACAGGCTTCACTTCACAAGGAGAGTAGCAAAGGAGGAGAGAGAACCATCCTTCCCAGCAAAAGACTGTCTATTTTCAGAAAGTATTTAGTCTTCACTAAGCATAACATGCACTAGCACAGGACACATGGAGATTATATAAATTCACAGGCCTAAAAATAAAAGGTATCTTGAACCAAAAAATAAACCTTTTTTTTTCTTTTCAGGAAAGATAGGTTTGGGCCTGGAATAGTG
>JAVCKT010011057.1:0-13091 GCA_032273925.1 Rhynchotus rufescens
GGCCGGGCTTGGAGAGAAGTAAGGAGCCATCAGCAGGTCTGGAGATGATGGTTTTCTTTACTAGTGGTGCTCTCAGCAGAGGTCTGGCACCTTTGGCTTTGGACTCTCAGAGGACAAGCTAGAGAAGGAAATCGCAGCCCTGAAGAAGATACGGGCCAAGGTTTCAACAGCAACAGAGTGTTCTTGCAGTCACATCACCTGAGGCCAGGAACCAACAGGAACTGAAGGGAAGAGCGGCAGTGATTCCTCTTCTCTTTCCCTGGAGGGAAGAGGAATCCCACCAGCTCACATGTGCAGCTGCTACCCTTACCTCAAGTGCTCTTTTTGTACCGTTTGGAGGAAAAATTAGGCCTTTGTGCCAGGCTGAGGTGACACTCTTTGAGGTTTCCCAGCCACCCAGCTCCTGCACATCTCCAGAGCGCAAGTCATGGGTATGAGCAGCAGAGAAGAAAGGCAAAAAGGGAAGGGCAAAGAGAATTCCCCCTCAGCCAGACTGCACACAGGCTGTGCTTGGCTGGATGGATTTATTCCTGCCTCCCTTTTTGCCCTGTTGCCTTATTGCCAATCCCGCTCGAAGATAATTCTACAGTTTCCACTGGCACAGCCACTATAATGTGTGTCAAGTAATAAGGTGCAGTGAGTTAGCTCAGGATGCACTACACAGTTTCCTAAGGGCTTTGCATGGCATTTCTGGCACATGTTTCCAAAAAGAAAGTATCTCTTTTTGTGCAGCCTGAGGGTAACTCACCGCTATTTTGGAGCGGATCTGAGAGTGTTATTGCCATTGGCTTGCTAGGTGAAAGGCTTTTCTCTTTAGCATTTAATAGAGCAAAAGTGACTCTAAATTTGTTAATATTCTTTAGGTTATATAGGACAAATTACAGATAAGTGAATAAGTAATGAAATTTGTAATGAGAATTTCTCAAGTATGAAATGTTGGCGCAAATTAATTGTGGGATTTTACAGCTATTATAGTTTATATCATAAATGCAAAAATGACTAGGGCTTTTTAATTACAGTAGGAACACACTAAATTTTTATGGAGTGCCATTTTGTTAAAGAGGTACTTTAAGCGTTAAGAGCAAATGCCGTCCGTAACAGTGAGCCCAGATATCTGGGCCATATCAAATAAATATGCTTCCACTAAGAAATTGTTCCTCAGATACTGTAATTGACACAAAGACTAATGAGAGGTCCCTTTTCACACCTTCACTTTGCCATGTCTTTTCTCTTGGTCATTCTTTCCCTTAATTACTGTGTGTTTGTAGAAGGCCACAGCAAATCCCTTGGAAAAATATATGGGGCTTTTCCACTTACCCTTCAGAGCTGCACCGTGAATAGCAAAATGTTGGTGTCTCAGTAGAAGTTAATATTATTGTGGGGGGGAGGAGGGAGGATGGCTGGATGCTAATTCTTGTTAAATATTTGATGTGTAGAGAAATCTAATACAGTGGAAACTCAAAGAAATCTCATTACTTGGTGGAACGCATTGCATACTAAGATAGAGATGACTCAGACTCAAAAAACCAACAGGCTGATTTAGTGAGGAAGCACGTCTGAAGCAATGTCCTGCTGCTCGTTTCTATTAAAATAAGAAATCTACATCTCCTTTGCTACTCAGCTTATCTAGACATTTCTCAGCATCCAGAATATATCTTAAAATTTTCATTGCGTGCTCTATCCCTCCCCGGTGATACCGGGATGAGCTTTCCCCTTGCTCTTCTCCCTGCCAGCTCTCAGAGCTGGGCACTGGTGGGTGCTGCGGATCCTCCTCTGCTCACCCGCAGCTCTGAGGGCCCCTGGAGCTGCTCATCCTCCCACCAATAAATATTTTCCACTCTAAGGACTGACGTTTTTGCTTAGGCACATGAGACCACAAACTCGTGTCCTTTTTCAGTGCCTCCTCCTACACACACCCTGTCACAGGCTACTTCCCCAGTTAAGGTCTCTAATCCATCACTCACAGTTCCTTAAGGGGATTAATTAATTTTAAAAATGGTTGTGTTTCTAGGTATGCTAAGTGTCCTCCCTCAAGGACAATTGCTCATCTTTCCGCTTGCGCATTTCTCTTGATTTGGCTTACTGGAATGTCCACTATTATGCCTTGTATTAAAAAAAAAATCCCCAAATCTTGCTTGCAGGGAATTGCAAATGAGCTGATTGCAAGTTTTCAGAGAGCTTGCCTGTAATTAGCCGATATCTTTTTTTCTGAAGATGAATTTCACTGCAGCTAAGGTGGCATGCAGATACGCTGCTGTTGTGGTCTAGGGGTAGGTGAGAGCCTGGAGAAGACAAGCTCTGACACACGGGGTTACTGGACTGGGACTTAGGAATGCTGCGTTTCCTCTTCAGCTCTGGCACTGTTTGGCTGGACAGTGCTGAATGTGTCTTTAATAGTTTAGAGCTTGTTTCCTCATGTTTAGTTTTGTAATGTGACCTGCTTGGTAAAGGTTTCCAGTATTGTAATAGGAAATGTTTTTGCTCATGCTTTTGTCTTCTACAGTGAAGTCAGCTGCACAAATTTGTCACTAAGAAAGTACCAGCAATTCTCACTTTTGCATTAGATTCATCACTGTTATGGGAAGTTGTGATCAAGTTATCTGAGGTTTGTTTGGTGCCAACAGAACAATAAAATGTTGCCTGGCAAAAACAGGTGGAGCTGCTTGGTTATGTGGGTCTCCAGATCCTGGTCCACACAAGATTTCAGGGATTTCATGCAAAATCACCTTTGACAGAGAAGAGGCACCTCCACACCTCAATGTGGAGATGGGCTGCAATGGCATCAGGTCATCTAAATGACCATCATCTACTGCCGTCCTGTCCTGACTGCTGCCTGTTCCCTTAGAGCTGCAGAGCTAGGGTTGTTTCAGCCCATCCTTGCCCTGCAGCCCATTTCTGTGAATTGTGCAGGAACTACAGGCTATGTTAAACTGCCCTTTGCTATTTCTACCACATGGAGCGGGGAAATGCTGCACATCCCATTTCTCCTGCCCTATCCAGTCATTTTCCTGCATTCTTATTTCAAAGCCCAGTGAGAATCCCTAAAACTTCTCTTTTCATGCTTGTAAAAACAAGTCAACATTATTATGTGAGCCTGACTCTGCAAGTCATTTGCCAGAAGGACTTGTCATAAATATGTCATCATTTTCCAAACTAATTTTCCTGGTGCACTTCCTCTCTTACTTTGTTCCTGATTTCTTAATTGCAAAAAAGAGACAACAAAACAACATTAAATACTGTTCTGATCTTCCATCAGGATATAAAGAATCACTGATATTGTTGGCAGGGTAACAAGTGCCTTTGAGTGAGATGGTCTGAGCTCACCATGCTGGCCACTGAGGGGGCTGTCCCTGCCCCAGAGTACCACGCATCACTTCTCCTTCCACTTCTTTCCTCAGTGTAAGCTGCATGATGCCAAAGTCCAAGAAGACCCTGCTACGATAGGATTGGTGTTAACTTAGCTGTGTCATAGGAAGGAAACTAAGCAATTGGTTTTTATTACTAAGAAACTAAGCTGAGTAAACTAAGCTGAGCAAAACCCAACACCTGGATTACTTTTGTGGTTGTACTTATCAAAGCCTGAAAGCAAGTCCGTGTTTGATTCTGTCTGAGTCCTCACCTCAGGAACCAGTTTTTGAAGGGCCTTGCTCCTTTTCATTATGAAAGCAGTAAAAAAAAAAGCATGTTCTTGGCAAATTACATAAAATAGGAAGAGGAGATGGCTGCTGAAATGCTCTCAGTGTAAATGAAAGGCTTTATGTTTACACAAAAACCACTCTTGGAAAAAAGTAATTTCGCTAATGAGCTATTCCCCTATCTCCTGGGGAGCCCTTCGTTGCTCAGGCTCTGCTTCAGATGCAGCACAGATCTATAACAAAAAGAGCACAGATCTCTAACAAGAAGGAAAAAACAGCTATCCTCTCCAGAAGGAGCTCCTGGCTCAGCGGGCTCCGGAGGAGCTCGGCAGTCACACACGAGCATGGCACACGCACACGGCATGAGGTGACAGTGTGGTGCCCTGTCAAAGTGACCTGCGGTTGCAGGAGCCACTCAGGCCACATGAAGGAAGAGCTCAGTGCTCATCCTGGGAAGCGAGGTGCTGTTTCTGCACGGCCACGCTGCTGCTTGCAGAATGTCCCTTGCTACCAGAGGAGCTCCTAGTCAGGGAGCAGTTTATGCTGACATGGCCTAGAGCCCTCTAACAGCGACTGGATTTACTCCAGAACTCCTGGGATCACCCAGCTGTTTTTTATGGACTTTCTGCTGTGCAGGATGTGGTCATTTCTTACAATTGTATTTTAATGACGGCAACCCTGATCCGAAGAGTAGCTTCCTTTGCCAGCACAAGGCCTTTAACCTTTAACTCAAGGCATTTGAACAGGCAGCTCACAGGTCCCCTTCCCTCGCCAGCCTTGGCTAGTGATAACAGAAAAAGATAAGGAGTAAGTGGGCATGACCGCATGGCAGCGGAGCTCCAAGTCAGGCTCGAGAGTATTGGAAAAGCAGACATTTGTTCTGCTGCTGCCTTCCTGAACTGTGCCGTGGAGAACCCTCCTGATCCAGCTGCTTGTGTCTTTCCTGGGTACCAATTAAATTTTTATATAATGTTTTATAACCATAAATACACTCTACAGACTGGCACATAATTCCTCTGCTACTTAAACTGCTTTTCAAAGCCCTTTTTAGCAGGCTTATCTTTGTTTTCTTGTGCTGATTAAAAAGCAAGATATATTTTTAACAGAGTAAGTACTACCGGAGAGCACACTTCTCATAAGTGAATGAAATTTAGTCAAACCTTTGCTATCCAAATTGAATAGAGGGCATTGAATGAATTCAGTTAACCATGGTTTCACATAATTGATGGGACTCAGGCTACTGAAGACACCAGGGACCATGACTTTGTTTTGGGCAAGAGAGACTTTTAAATGATCAAAACTTTGACTACACTTAAGAAAACAGTGTATGAGAAAATTCCTTATAAAAAGATAGAAGGCTACAAACCCAGACTTGAAACCAGAGAATTTTCTAGAAGTATTCCTGAGGCTTAGTGGGCTAAGAATAGTTTGAAGGCAATTCGAAAGCAGTGCCAAACCCCCCAGGTTTTCTAATAGTACTGACATGACTGATTCTTTCCTAGTTTGCTATGAAGAATCGTTCACTTTTCCACTTCTGTCCTCTCCCTGGACCTTTCTACCCCTCCCAAATAACCCTTGGTTGAAATGAAGAAAGTCATATCACTCCATAAAAACAATGCTGTGAGGGTTCCTGTCTCATGCTGTGTTGCACCCGGGTAGTTTCCAAGTGCTCCTACAGCATTAGAAGACACGTCACAGCAGTCATGGTAGTTAATTAGAAGGAGGGTAGGCTTTTCCCCTGCAACATAGACTCCATGCTTTTGAGGTGATCTCTGTTCCTTGCCATAGGCAGGATCCAGTCATGACTACTGGGGAGGGCAGAGTCTCAGGGCATCATTTTAGGAGGGGCTTAGGAGCATCTTTTACCTGTCCACCAGTAAAACATGCTGGCAGCATCTTACCAGGCAGGAGCCTGTGCTGGCCTGGAGAAAGGGAGATGGTTGTGATGGCAAGAGCAGCTGGTAAGTAGCAATGAACTGTATCAGGGGAAGAAAATCACTGATTCCAAAATGATGAAGTGGGCTTTAATTGTCCACATCCCAATGCCTAGGGGAGTACTGCCAGGGAAACTGGAACAGGAGGAAATGCAGCTGACATGAGAATAACGTGCTGTGAGTGAAACCTCTGCAGAAATAGTTAAATGGCTTCTTTGCCAAGGCCACGGAGTGAAATGTTACTACACCGTGGGGCGGATTAAAATATGCATTTTCTCCTAATTGAGCACAGCAGACTCAGCTGGAGGTCCTGTCAGGAGAAGAAGAATAATTTGTCACAGCAAGAAATGTAAAACTTGACAGAGCATCTATTAGGCAGTACAGTAAAAATAAAATAGGACTAGTATGAGTTTTCTTCATGTTCCAAACAGTTGTAAGTGCCCATATGTGCATATGCTGTACATAGATCTCAGACTGGTTGGCAGCGGACCTGGTTGTACCATGCTCACTACCCTCATGTCCATCATATCATGATGAACGGAAGGTTCAAATATTTTTTGGAGCCTTCCTCACTAGAAAGGTCACATAAACAGCATCCATTGTCTTCTCATAGTGTGTTTTAACTGCATAGAGAGCTAGCAGAGATCTGTATCAGTTTCTTTCATCACTCTTGGAGAAAACATTTATGGTGCTAGGAAGGTAGTGGATGGAGGTTGGTGGGATAAAGTGCTGGGTTTGTGTTGTCCATCAGGAAGCATATTTCCTGCCTTTGATTAGATCTTGGATGTGGGAAGTGTAAAAATGGGCTCCATGAAGATGTACACAGGACAGGGCTGCTCCCCAGGCTGTAGATTTTCTCTGGTCCTTTTTATTCTCATGTTACTTTTATATCTGGGTGTGTATATATTTATATATATATTTTTCCTGGCTTGGCTGTGGCTTGTTTCTTAGTCCACCAGCTCCTAGTGCAGCCAGCCATTTCATTCTCTGCGTGAATGAAAAATAAATAAATAAATAAATAAATAAATAAATAAATAAATAAATCCATGCTGTCCTCTTCCTGCAACCTTTTCAGGCTGCTGGGTAGTGTGTAGTCTGGTGAGACTTCATCTGTGGCAACTGTTTTGCAGCACCTCACAGAATTGCTTGCCGAGCCTAAAGGGGCAGCTTCTGAGCCTGGGCTCCACAGAAGCCACCTGTCACATGCATGTATGAGACTGTGTCACAGCTAAACTCAAGTAACTTTATTCAAGCACATGTTTTTTTATCTCCCTGAAAGGGAGAGCTCTGACTGACAGGGCAATTCATCATTTACCTGATGCACGAGGAAGAAGTCGCCTGAAGGAGCAAAGCCACACACAGTATTTTCACACTGGCAGAGATGTTTGCTCTTGCTGAGATCCAGTGCTTTTAAAAGTTTTCGTAATCCTAAAAATAAATCCTGGACTTGACAGGGAGACCTTACTGGGAATCTTTGCTGCATATATTGAGCCATGGAGCAGCGCCCTGGGCAGGCATTTCTAGAACATGCTTCATATGGGAGAAGGCTGGCTGAAAACTCCCAGCTACACAGGGAGGTAGCATTGGGGAGATCAAAGGACTGTCAAAAGTCTGCCAACATCCCCGTGCCTTGCAGGACGTGGTCACTGGTGGCATGGGTGGCATGGGTCACTGCTGCCCACCGTGGGGTTGGCCATGGATTCAGTGTTCCTGGAAGCACCTGGTGGGGTCACCAGGTGAAGACCCATGTCTGTGGTCAGAAGTCTTTATACATAACAGCTAAAGCCCATGGCATATGGTGTGAAGCGCTGAGTCTCAGGCTCTTCGCAAGGGAAGACCTGAATGCACCCTGCTTGCCACCGTGATGCAGGTGCCCAGGGTTACTCATCCCTGCTCAGCGTCGACAGTAGGTGAGACCAAAACTGCACCGCTCTGTTGTAGCTACTGCTGCAATGTTGTGGTTATTACAGTCACAGCCAGAAACCCGAGTCAAAGCTCAACTCCTCCTAGCTCTAGTCACTCTGTAAATGCAATATAAACACTGTCTGTGGCCTCACAGCAGCACAGATGTAATGATGTCCACATGTGGTGCATGTGATCCCTCCTGTATGCACTCCCACCAAAGCAGTGGTGGGTGGTGGGAAGTTTGCACTGGCTGTTCCAGTTTACATGGTATCTGCCCTGCAAAGACCAACATAAATCTCTATTTTTTACTGAACATCAACACACATAGCTCTATAAAGTTTTTTGCCTTTCCTCACCAGCATTTTTCTCCCTCAGGCATATCTGCCATCTCTGCTCTCCAAAGGGCTCTCAACAGTCACTTTGAGATAAATAAAAGCTCAAAGGTAGTCCTTATTCATCTTAGAGACCCTGTAGGTGAAATAGCACCATGCTGGTGTGGCATGATGATGCATCATCCCATTGATACATCTGAGTAATAAGTGCCCAGAGTGGAGACATGGAGACTGAGCTGCCCACATTTCCTCAAACCCAGAGCCGTGCAGATTAACTCACATTGTAATGACACGGGACAGGGTAGACTCACTATGCACAGATATAAACTGTGCCTCTAAGCACTGTGCCCCATGTAAACTGGCCTCTAAGCAGCCACCTGAGAAACTGCTGCAGCCTTGGACATAGAGATGGATGTTTCCTGAGAAGCTTCTGGTAAGAATTGAGCAGCCCTGGGGTAGGTGGCAGAGCAGAGGGCCAGTACCATCTAAAACAAGATTTCATTTGTACCCTTAACTATATGAGTGCACCTGCTGTGTGTTTTAGTTTCTTCTGCAGGATCTCCCACGTACCTGATTCATACCTGGTCTTCAGCCTTGCACTTTCCTGACCTCAAATGAGTTTTTCTTTGCTGATCAGATCTTTCTTTTGGTTTCTGTCAATTTTTTCCTGATACTTTTTTTTCTTATTTTTTGGAAAGGGAATTTATCCTACACCTCAGTGATTTTCCCCTTTTGTTGTGAGGTTTGTGGGGGGATCCAATCCCATAGGATCCATAGATTTTCTACCCTTGAGACGTCAAGTCTCTTCCACAGTCAGATCCTAGCAGTTTTCAGGCCACCTGATTTTACTTTCTGGCTTATTGGAAATTTCAAATTCAAACTCAGGAATCTAGACTTTTTTTTTTTTTTTTATCCTCTCCTTTTTGTGGGTATGTGCTTGTCACAGCTTATTTAAAACTGAACTGGCTAATGGCCTTTAAAACAAACTTCTATGCTGCAAGCAGTTACCCTGAAGTGTTCTGGTGCTTACCAGAACTGACTCTCACATGGCTTTGCTCTTGAGCCTGAGACTACCTGCTGTAGAAAATTAGCTCCTGCATGCAAGGATAGTTTGTGCTTCAGGACTTGGAAGCATTGGATACTATATTTAGCATTTAAAACTCTCCTAATGATGTGTTCCCTCGCAGTTTCTCCTAATAAGATGTTTCTCCAGCCATAACAAAATCCAGCCATCAAAGAGAGTAGCAGACCTTGCTTTAATTGCCATAGATTCTCTTTCTCAGGCCACTCCAAAAGTGACTTAGCCTCTTTCTTGGTTTTAGTGAAGCAATCAATTCTTACTTCTTTTCAGTCTATTTCATCAGTTAATGAGAATTGCTACCTCACTGCCTTTTACCTCGCCTCTTTTTTTTTTTTTTTTTAATAATACATGCCTTTCAATGCCTGTGTTTGAAGCAAGAGTTCTATTCCTCTATGTTTCTATTGTTTTTGTATTATCTTTTTTTTTTTTTTTGTCCTCGACCAGAGATTTAACTTCCTATATGAATCTGGTCTTAATACCCAGGATAATACTTCCTATGCATTACTAACTCGAAACCATTACCTTTTTTCTGCTAAAAACTTTTTGAAAAGCTTTTTTTTTTTTTTTTTTTTTAACAGAACAAATAACATTAAGTAGATCACAAGATGGATACCAGCAAAAGAAATGCATGACAGGGACCATATCTGTGGCATAATAATACTAACATTATTAGTAATACATTACTGCTTCTGGGGTTGTTTCAATATTGAGATATTTAAACAACAGTATCAAAATATTGACAATGTGATAAACAATAGATGCACAGGGTATGTTTCCAACCCAACAAAAGCAGTGAAATTTTCTAGCATTTTTCTTCTTTTTCATTTTCTTCTTCTTTCTCCCTCTTTCCTCCTGCTCCTCACTTGCAGCATTAGGCAATTTGGTTGTTTCAGACCTGTTTTCTCTTATCTGTCTCTGTGTGTATGTGTGTGTTTTTAAATGGGTAGCTCCCACTTTATGCCACACTAAATTACACAAAGGAAAAAAAAAACCTGTCCTACTTAAAAGAACACAAAGGGATTTTGCCAGGGAAGTATTTGAAGAGGGATATGTCAAATTAAATAAAGACCATTGTTAAACAGTTTTCCTCTGGTATAGTTTCAGTTCTGTAACAAGTCTAAATTTAGACCCTTAAGCAATATGTATATAGTGTTATGTGGCATATTGGGTCCTACTTTTGGAAGATTTGCATTGAAGAACTGGTCTAAAATCCTTCTAGCAAAATCCTGAGAGCTCTGTTCTTATCCTCTTGGAAACATGTTTTTTGTTGTTGCTTTTTTTAGCACTGGTCACCTTACAGGATGGGACATGACTCCTCAGACTCAAGCAGCTTTTTGTGATGCGAGCTGGTAACGACCAAAAGCCACTCTTACGTCAAAGTAGGACAGTGGCTGATTTCAACTGTGTTGCTGTCTTGCTATATTGTGTATTTGTTGAAAAGGTTTCCGTTTGGTATGGTTTCCATTTAGCTGGAAACAAAGCTCTTCTCAGTACATTGGTCCATTGGATTGATGCATTGCTATCAAGTGTTCATGTTTGGAGCACTGCATGCCAAGAAAACATGGATATATGGTGCATGATGAGACTGCAATGACTTTGAAAAGGGCTATTTGTATCTACATTTGACCTTGCTGGGCACAAAGGGGGCTTGTGAAGGTCTGCGGAGGTTTTATTTGGTCCACATTACAGCCCCAGAATAGGAGGGCCACTTGTTGGGATACCAAGCGAAGATAACCAGAAGGCAGCTTTCCAGGCCCTAACTGTCATGTCCTCAAAAGTTCTGCCACTTTATCTCATAGGTTGTCCTTCTTGGAACAACCTGTTCTGCAGAAGGTTTGTGATAGTTCTAGAAAGAGCATCTGTTGACTGAAAATGGTCAGAGAAAATGATGTTCCCCTCTTCTTAATCCTTATCTGACATTTTCGTATACTGATGGATCTCAGGTCACAGCAGAGAGTCTACCTTGTCAGAACACATATAAGAAGTCAGTTGAAAGTGTCAGACAAGTGCAAAAAAAGCACTAAAGAATGTGAAGTTGCCTGGGATTTCTATATACAAATAGAGTTGGATATAAGGAAAACTCTTTCTGCTCAAACTTAAGACAAGGCTGGCCTGGACTTAAGATACCTGCAACAGTAGAGTCTGACCCAAAGTCACCTGGACCTAAGTAAACCAAGACTCTAGAGAACATTTCCATTAAATGGAGAAATTCATGGAATACTAATGTTTTAGGCAAGTCATTTACTTTGAAGGTAGAAACTCTTGGCTCGAAATCAGAATCAAACAGAAGGGGCAATCTTCATTCTCAATTGTAAGTTTGCTTCAATCAGCATTCAGTTTAAAAACTCTTATTTCTGTTAGTGCCACATCTCCCAACACTTCTTTGAGCAATACCCATTGCTGACTTTCTGTCTCCTCACTGAAAAATATGCCTTTCACTGAAAAATACCCAGGGGCTACCTATCCAGTGAAAATATCCAGTGACCTTCCTACCTCTGTACCAGGAGGGTATCAAGAATGCATTTCTTCCTGATCCTCATTTCTCACTGTTCTGTGAGTCATTCAGTCTTGGAGTCGTTCATAGCTGACATTGTCACAGATCACACAGATCACAGAACGGTTAAGGTCGGAAGGGACCTCTAGAGATCATCTAGTCCAACTCCTCTGCTCAAGCAGGAAAAGGTAGAGCATATGGCACAGGGACATGGAAGGTGGACATGGAAGACCTCCAGAGAAGGAGACTCCACAACCGCTCTGGGCAGCCTGTTCCAGGACTCTGTCACCCTCACAGTCAAGAAGTTCTTCCTCACATGGAGATGGAACTTATGTTTCAATTTGTACCCATTATCCCTTATCCTATCACTGGCCACTACCAAGAAGAGTTTGGCCCCCTCCTCCCTACATTCTCCATTCAGATACTGATATATATTTATCAGATCCCCTCTCAGTCTTCTCTTCTGTAGGCTAACCAGGCCCAACCCGCTTAGTCTTTCCTCACAAGACAGATGCTGCAGTCCCTTAATCCTCTTTGTCCCATATTTCATTTTAGAGTGCAAAACAGAGGCACCGAGCAACAGTATGACCAGCCAGTGCAGGCTGAGCCAAGGTCAAAGACAAGTTTTCCTGAGTGCTGGTTCCCTGGCTCTGAGCTGATTGTGTCATGTTGTGACAGGGCTACCTGGGCAGCCAGCAGGAGCTACCGTGCAGGGAAGGATCTAAGTGAATCTGTAGGAGGAAGGAGTTTCCAAGAACATTTTCAAGTTTTTCTTGAGTACAATCTACATATCATTAAAACTCCTGTGCCATCTGAATGCATAATGGTACTTTATCAACTAAAACGTCTTTATTAAATCAGTTGATTTAATTATGATCTAGTTAATTGAAAAAATCATGGTATAAGTTCTGAAGGTCAAAATATTCAGAAGTTTGAAGTGGATAAGAATTTGCTGTATTTGAGTTGTGGCAGTGCCAAGTTACAGAAATCTGCTCTGATTCAAACTGGCAAACTGATCTTGGGACTAAACAACTGAATTACCAAACAAGACGGCAATTCACTTCCATTCATGAGATGTGAATGTATCCAGTGCCAGCTGTGGTTAGTCTTTGATTGATTTATCTGTATGTTGTGGTTTCCAAGAGGTCTGAGTAGTAACTACTCTTGCTGCAAAGCCCTTAGCACTGTCCTGTCAGCCCTATTAGCCCTCTTGGAAACATTTCCATCCTTGTGCAAAGTGCTGGTCTGATTGACCTGCAGACAGAAGTTCTTCTTGAATGGGGAAGACATGTGGAGAATAACAAGAGGACCTGCTTGGCACCCTTTGGATGGTCATGACATTTCACCAGTGCATGAAAACCTTTTTCGGCAGTTGGAGATGATGGACAGAAAAGCAGGTCAGGTGTTTGTTGCCCTTGGGTGTTGCAAACACTGGGGCAGTGCCTGGATCCCACTAAGAACTTGTCTGAGACTGC
Source organism: Rhynchotus rufescens (assembly GCA_032273925.1). Taxonomy (NCBI): domain Eukaryota; kingdom Metazoa; phylum Chordata; class Aves; order Tinamiformes; family Tinamidae; genus Rhynchotus; species Rhynchotus rufescens. The sequence continues at coordinate 12,857 of JAVCKT010011057.1, forward strand.
CCCTCTTTTAGAGGGACAGTCATATGAACAACTGCTGGGAGTGTCAAAAGTCAGTAAGATATTAAAGATATTAAAGAGCCTTTCCTCAGCCAAAAATGAGTGAGCTTTGGGCATGTAGGGACTTGAGAGCCCTGCTCTTTGAAGTCTACTACTCTTAGTGTGCTACAAGAGTATGCATTACCTGTATATTATCAGAGTAGATTATAGGCCAGCATCAATCCTTGCATTCACACTT
>JAVCKT010011059.1:0-10978 GCA_032273925.1 Rhynchotus rufescens
TTAAAATTTTAAATAATTTTAAAAAAAAAAAAAAAAAGAGGAGAGGAGACATGGAAGTGGGGGAGGGGATGGGGAAAGGGAAGGGGAAAAGGAAAACAAAGGGGGAAGGTAAGGGAAGGGAAGGGAAGGGAAGGGAAGGGAAGGGAAGGGAAGGGAAGGGAAGGGAAGGGGAAAAAAAAAAAGACCTTTAAATATTATGAAGAGGTTTGTTCCACATGAAATTCAGTGAGCTCAAGTGATGGGCTCATCTATTAAGTGCCTTTTTTTTTCTTTTTTCAGTCTGGTCTCTGTCAATAGTTGATCTCTATCAGGAAAGTGATATTCCCCTGTCTTTACAGATGATCACATGCTCCTTCTGAGCTTATTCACAAGCCAACCACAATCTAATTTGTTCACTATGTCATAACTATGGTTAGATCCTTACCATCTCTCCCTATTGCGTACCTCAGGTGACAGGGTTGGCTTCTTTTGCCTCTCTCCTATGTTAGATCCCCTACGATTTGTTAATGGTCTGGATCAGGAAAACTGACAGTTCTGAAAATAAAGGTTCCACACATTTGTGAGCAGAAAAAAATCCTAAGATCTTCACCACAAAAATGCACTAGCTACTAGTCCATTGAGGATAAAAACAGTAGATGGTCTATGCAGTTTGACTCAGAACCTCAGAAATATTTAGATGATTTGGTGCTTAGCATCCCTAACTCTCACTGAAATGAGGGATACATTAAAAATTTGGATGGTAGGTTATTTATCTTGAAGTTCTTATCCCCCCCTGAAGCAGATTATATATGAATAGATAAAAGTAACCTGCTTAAAGGCCTGTTAAAAAGAAGAAAACTATTATAATTTCATGTGCTGGAACTCATCTGAGGAAGGAATGACTCATTTCTCAGCTGTTCTTATTTCTTAGCTATTAGATACACACACATGCATGCACACACACACACAAGGACTACTTCAATTTGTCATGAGCTGAGGAGCACCTCATTCTCATCAAAACATTTCTCTGAACCTGATAAAGTATTAAGTACTTTGCGTATAACTTATATTGGACTAAACAAACAACTTATCAGACAATATTTAACAAGCTTTCCTTTGCAATGAAGTATGTAAAGTCAAATAAAAAGGCAGAAAATATTGAATAAATAAATAAGATTAATAACTGTATTTGATTCTGGAAACATGCCTTCGTACTTTCTTATTCACTCACAACAATGAAATAAATGTGCAAAAACTAAAATAATTATCTGCCAGCAAAGACCACCCCACGACCAAAGATTTAAGTTGTGCTCATCATTATGCTCTTAAGCAAATTCCTATTTCTCCAGGTAAGATCTAAAAATCTGAGATAGTGCAAGACAAATACTTGGTAGTATATGTTTGATAAAATGGTGCATATTTAGAAATCTTAAGTGTCTCAATCTCATTTTACAAGTAGTGTGAACAGATTTCGCACAGATTTGATTAAATGCAATGTCTATATTATCTGAACAAACAGAACCATTACATTTCAGTTTTTGATTTTGTAATACATGCTGTTTATCTCATCAAATAAGAATGCAAAAATAAAACCATTTAGTCAATATGTTTAAACATCCTTCTCTGTAGAAGTTAGCAACAAGTCAGGAAGCTTTTTCAGGTGAGACAGACTCACTTCATCACAGTTTGTTCCTGACAGCTACTCACAATTGTTTAATTACCTACCAGGACTCCAATGTATGAAAGGTCCAACATCATTCACTTGAATTCAGGCTTCCATTCAAGAGTAAATGCTGCCCTAGAATTTGCTGATCTTTTAAAATGATGCATCCAGTGCAGTTGTGCTAAGCAAACCTTTGGAGTGTGATAATTACAGAGATAATATTAAGCTTGACTTGTGGCAGAGAAACATGGCAAAACTAAGCAGTCTCTCGGTCAACCACAGTTCCAGCACTAAAATATAATATAAAAACATTGTAACATTCATACTGCAGTCTGCCAATCACTTAGTTATGGACAGGTAACAAAGCATTTTTTTTAGTGGAGTAGGCTGCTCTTTTCTGCCGTCATGGTTAAAAATAAATAAACATTAAAATAAATATTGATAAAATAGTTAACATAGCCTGAAAACGAAACAGTTTTTCTGTAACAATTTTTTTGAGATATACAAATATCAGAAAAAGAGGGAGAGATGAAGGAAGAGAAAAAACATACTTGATCCTATATCAGCTCCAAAAGTCAAATATTTTCATTAAGATGTCTGAAATACAGAAAGCTTAGGCAGGAAATGGAAGTATTCTTTCCTTGAAATTTCTAAGTTAAATTAATTAACTAAAAGTAGAAAATCAGAGAACATCAGTATATCTCCCACTGGCACAAAGTCTTCTTGCCTACTACAGTAGAGAATGTGAAAATGGGATTTCTCTAATGCTACCCTGTTTAACAAGACTTATGGATGATCTGTGATTAAATGCAGGTCACGTAAAATAACACCTGTAATGCTGCCAACTTCAATGGGACTCATGCATGAGAGTGATTAATGCTGGTCACATAAAATAACCTCTGGATTCTAAAAAATGCAGAATAAATTTGCATACCAAGTGCACGCATACAAATACACACACACATACTGAGAGTATCGCTGCTGGAGGTTAACTAGCAGGAAATTCCTACGTTCCTTAATAAGCCTTAAAAACCTGTTTAAAAGTAGGGATAAACATCAGCAGAAATGTCTCACCAAATCAGAGCCTTTATCAACGCTTAGGAGGGGTGACCTTGCTAATCTTGAGCAGGAATGCTACAGCAGCAAGCGATGTAGATCATCCCAAGTCACAGGCAATTAAAAATATTTCCATACTTCAACAGCACGTGTTCTTTTAAATGTCACACTATCTTCATGAACATTTTGGAGAGTTACAAGTAAATAAATAGAGAGTTTTTTTTCCCCTTATCCTCTTCCAATCTCTTGAAGTGCTGTCAGCAAGTGAAAATAAGCAGGGCAGAGCACTGCTGCATGGCGCGAACTCGGGGAGAGACAGAAACGCAGAGCAACAAGCACTTCCTGAATGCAAGCACCAAGCAGAGAGCTGGGTGCCAAAATATAGCCCCTAACATCAGCTGCTACTGCTTTTTGGACAGAGCTAAGAAAGCCCCATTCATCCACACAGGTGGACTGAGAATGAAATATAATCCCATTTGGTTAGTGCAGTTTTCAGAATAGGAACCCATGGCACATCATCAAAAAGCAACAGATTCAACAATTCTTTGCTACATTCCTGATATTTTTAATTAAATGCAGCTTCAATATCCTGACAATTCAAGCTCCTTTTCCTAACATTTAAAATAACATACAAGGTGCCATACCTACATATTGGCATGCTAGTAAAATCCTATTTATCTATAATGAAAGTATTTCTTTTGCATCAATTTAAGATAAAAGGGCATTTTTTCTTTTTTGCAGATAAACTCACACTGATATACTAAATATACACATACTGCACTCTTTCTAAGCCTAATAATGTTATAATGTCTTGCTGAATCTTACCTGCTTTTCACATTTATGAATTTCATATTATGCTTTTCATATTTACTTTTTATACGTACACTTCTTTTCTTGACCTCCTTTTTAAATTCGAGGCTTTGGGAATACTTTACACTTATTTGTCTGCCAGATGTCTGTACTTCTGCACAATTAATTTGCCCATTCTTTTGCACATGTGCAACAGGGCATATGTGCTACAAATTCAGATTAATAATTTCAGATTATACAGTGTTGACACCAAAAAAAGGCTACACTGCAATATTTTAGGACAATTTCCCAAATTAATGGATTTGTTAAAGATTTCTTAAAAGAGCTGACACTTTCAGAAGATAAATTTTAACTTAAAAGTTGAGCGGATTTGCTAGGAGCACACTCAAGTTGATTTGCAAAACACGTAACTGTCATTTGTCATTACCTTAGTCCTCTGATCTTTGTAATCCAGTGGGAAATCTAGCAAAATTCACTACTACATTTATTTGAATCAAAAATACAATACAAATGATGTGGCAATAAACAGCATAATTATTCTCTTTAAACCTTTCCTTGAGTTCTGTTTAGTTCACAGACCAATTGGTAAAGTGATGCAGCATAATCTTATGACTCACTTCAGTCACTCAAGGAAAAAAGTTTTGAACAATCATCCTTCTTAATGTAGACATCAGCTCTTAAAAAAAAAAAAAGAAAAAAGATGACTATAAATTAATGATAAAATCAAAAATATTAATGAAGATAGAAATGTCATGCTCCAAGGACTAAGACTCATGAACGCACTTGGTTTTACGTGTGAAATGGAATCATTAAAGTTAATGGAACAACTCACAATATATCAGAGTGTACAGATCTAAAGCAAAGTGATTTGAATCACCAAATTTAATCAGGAGTAGAATCCAGCAGGAGAAAAATTTGATTTCAAGCTTTGAGTTAAATCTTGTTTTTATTTTTTTTTTTCATAAAGGAAACTAGAGCCTTTTTGGTGACAGAATTTTTCATCTCTTTCTGCAACCAGGGAGCATTATAAACAATCTACCCATAAGTAGTGATCAATATAATTATGTCAGTATACATTTATTCAAATCCTTATTTTTTACATTGCATTAATTTGGAAAAAGTGAATGATACTTTTTTTTTTATTTCCAAGAATGGTTAGATTTTACTTATTATTGGACTAGATGACCTCTGAGGTCCCTTCCAACCTTAAGCATTCTATGATGCTATGATTTGGATCTTTTTGTGGGGATAGAAAATTATAGGTCAATTGAAGTCATAAAATAACTACATATAAAAACTACATACCAAAATAAAAATGACATATCAAAATAATTTAGTCAGGCAGTAATCTCATTTAACCCCAACCATTTAAAAGTTAAGCAGTTAATCTCATCCAGTTACTGGAGGCTGTGTTTCCAGTCAATGGAGATAAGAAGCCACTTCACTGACTAATTCCTCTTCCGATGATTTGCCATCTTTAATGTCTATCTTCTCATACTGAGTAAAGGATAAAATGCCTGAAATAGGCATTTTGCTTAGTTTTAACAACTAGTGCTAAATTGAGTGATTCCCCCTCATATTATTTAATCTAAACATTTAAGTGCACTAAAATCATAGTAACAATCATGAAATCCTAAGAGTTACACTATTAAATAAATCAGGTAGGTTTAAATGCAAAGAAAGTACTGTTTATGTTTTGTAATTCAGATTGTTTTCAAAGTCTTTAAATTTTTAAAACTAGAAAACAGTATCCATTCCATATCATAAATTAAGCATAGATTGAAAATTAAAAAAAAAAAAAGTTTCTTAACTTTCAATGGAAAAGATCACTGAATAGAAGTCAAAACATGAACTAAAATAAAGTATATCCTATATACTTTATTAGGATATAGTATTAGCATAGGATTAGTATATTAAGATTCTTCTATCAGAAATTTGTAAATCAGCAAACTAGTGTTTCAGGTAATTGTCCAATCATTTCCAAAGGTTCACTCATTTTCCTTCCTAAAATGTTCTACCTCAAACGCTTCATGCTTAAATATGCATATTTGTTGTTGCTGTTCTTCCTTCTTTTTGGGCTGTGAGCTAGCTCTAGGCAAAACAAATGTGCAGAAAGTACTTGCACATAAGACATATCAAGTCATTATATTTTTATGGTTTTTCATTATAAGAATGTATGCCTGAGTTAATATATGCATTTTGCAACCTTCCCATGTTTCATTAGGGAAACAAATAATTCTTTAAATTTTTTACATTTCTTGCAGACAAAAATATTAGATGCAAACTATTAAAAAGATAAAAGCAATATCTCTCTCAGACAAAGAAAAACCTAATGCATGTCTTTCATTTCCATTTCAGAACCTTAAAACAAAAAATTAAATCAGTGTTTGTTAGTAGTTGCTTATTACATTTCCTACGCCTGATGAAAACAGGATAGGAGAAAGACATCAAGAATTCTGCCTGCTGGTGGTTCTACTAAGTAGAAAATCACATCTCTTGTGCCCGTAAGGTGTTCTACTAACAACGCATTACTATAGACAATAAAGTGTTGTTTGGATGTTTGTTCTTTTCACAGCAAATTTACAGCTAAAACGAAACCAAACTTATTAAAAGTCCAAGTCTCTTTCAGATCTCTCTTTATACAACTGAATCGAGCAAACAAATACTTAAAAGCTCAAAATCTCAGAGGACATACTTCTAGCAAGCTCAGTTAATAAATTGAAGGTTTATGGCTGAACTATGTGATGGTCCTAGAGACTCTCTACTCAGGTACAAATAAGGAAAGATGAATGTATCTTTCTTTATGAAAAAGATAAGACTCATCATACTTGAGAAGGGAGAACTGCTAAAATGAGTTTAAGATACAGCAAAATTGATGCACAGTGTCTGAAATTTAGAATAATTCAGCTGAGAAACTACTGCAGGAAGTTATTTATTGTCAGCTCTATCTAAACAAGACCTGGAAAAGGATTACACCAAGAAAATCATGTCTGTCAACCTTGTTTACAAATTAACCTCTTTCTTGGTTTTAAGGTAGCTCATCTTGATCCATTATCCTGTTGCAGACACTGTCACATCATTAGAAAATGAAAATATAATACCAGTATAACAACCTTGTATTGTTTATGGTGCCCTTCTCTAAACTTCTTCCAAGTATATTACATCCTTTGGAAGCAGGGAGACCAGAACTGCACTTATTATTCAATATAAAGTTGTTCTGAGGAGTTTTACAGTAGTGCTAGCTGTCCAGTTTTCTGTTCCCTTCCTAATGAATTCTTAATTTGTGTTTGCCTTTTGACCACTTATCAGATGCTTTCATAGAGCTATGAATCATCATCCTTAGCACTTTCTCCTCCGTAGTAATGGTCAGCTCAAAATCCATCATTCTATCTGTAAGGCTGCCATAGCTTTAACCCCATAAGCATCACTTTGCATTTATCTGCATTTAATTTAATTTACATGTTATTGGTTTGTCACTCAGCCTTATGGATTTCTTCTGCAATGTTTCTGTCTTAGGTTTATAATCCTGAATACCTTACTATCATTAACTTCCTCACCTGATCATTCCCCTTTTTCCATATTGTTTATAAATAGATTAGATCAGAGTCCTAAAAAGCTCTATCAGTGTCCTTCAATTTTCAGCTGTTAAAATGGATCCTTTACTTCTACCTCCTTATTTTGTAAGGACCTCTAAGCTTTAAGCAGTCATTTATCTATACAAGTACCTTCTGCCTTAGGCCATGACTGCTTGATTAGAAATGGTTAGTGAGAGAATCTCAAAACTTTTTTGGGGGGAAATCCAAACAAGCTACCAGTTGGATTTCCATTTTCAAAATGCTTGTTTCTCCCATCAAAGCATTTCAAGAGGTCTGTGGGGTAGAAATTCGCTTTACAGACAATATGTTGACTGTTATCAAATTCACTACCAATTCTGCCATAATCACCAATTTTCCTGACAGACATCTCTAGGTGTATCAAGTGCCTTACATGTCCTCAAAAACCTTTAAATATATATACATGTGTGTGTATGTATATGTATACATATATATACACATATACACACATTTATACATATGTGTGTTTGTATATATATGTAAAACAACACACATTTGCTTCTCTCCAGTTTTCATAATCCAAGGCAATTTAAAACAATGTTGCATGCTTGCACTGTAATTCATTCATAACTTTTGTGAGAATTCTTTGCTAAAGCCCTTCTCATCCTTGAGACTTGTTACGTTTTATCTAGCTGTTCCATAAGGTCTTCTGCAATCCTAGATTCAAACAGATTCCATGCCACATCCTCCACAATGAAATGGACAAGATTTCTATCATGAAAATCTCCAGTTTCTTTTTTTTTACAGGAAACATCTACTCAATTACTTCATTTAGCCTTTCTGTTATAGTCTAATCTTCTTTTCATATTCTAATTCTACTGGCTTCCAGGCACTTGCAGACTTGTGGATCTAAGCGTGCTTGAGGAAATCTTCATTATAATTTTGAGTCCCTTTACTAATTAGTCCCCCAAAATAACTGAAAGGAAACACTGCATAGGAGAAAGTAATGCAGCAGTGCAGCAGCTTGCATCTTTCTTCTTTTTATATCTGTAAATATATAGCCAAACTACCTAGAACATACAAACTACAAACAAGTTCAAAAGCTCAAAGAAACATTTAACTGCAGTTAACACAGCATGATTTCACTGTTTAGTTGAAGGCTACTGCTGCTATGAGGATCAGTAAATTAAAATTTTAGAGCAGAACATGTTTGAACACAAAAGAAACTCATGGTCTTGTAAGCCTTACAATTAGTGCCCTTATTTACTATGGTAGAAAATCCAGGATCCAATTTCTTAAATTATGGGATACCTGGTATCTAAAATCAGGCTCAAATATCTGTCCAATACAATAACTTATGAATCTTAATTTTAATTTTAGCACGACTGTCAAGTTTATGTATAAGTGAACACTAGGAAGTCCAACCAGGGAAGATGTTTAGTCAGATCTATTATCTTTCAAATATCATAATCTTTTTAATCCTAAAGTATAAAAGAGACATAACACTGCATGTGCTGTAGAACTACAGAACAGTTACTCAGAACATTTTAAGTACATTATTCAAGTAGGATTTTCTGCCTAATGCCCACACATCAGTGTATTAAAAACAACACTCGAATTAACAGAACACCATTAAACTGAGTGCACTGATAGTGCCTTAATACTTCAACTGTGAAATAGTTTAAGCATAAGAGTTGAATAGACAATGGGGAACTTCATAAAGGGAAATTGGTAGACGTGGATGCGATGGCCATTGTCTCTCTTAATTATCTGCAGATGGTAATTTGAGGACTCTTTCTAAACGAAGATAAAATGAAAACACTTGTGCTGAATGACAGCCAAATTGTGTCACTTGCAAACTATCTCATGGAGGAGACAATACCGAGGCAGTGTGGCCTAGAAAACCAACACATGAGGCGAGACCTCTTGAGTACCTGCTCTCCCTTGAACAAGCTCTGGGAGCTCTGAATTGCCTATCTGTGTAGTGCAGGCAAAAATGGAAATGCAAATGCACCTCTCCCTCTCTCCACAAGTGAAGAAAAGCCACGAGGCAGTGATACAGCAAAAGGAAAGGAGGCAACTTCATGGCTGAGATCTCTTATCTCATTTCTGGCCCTCCCTTATCTGTCAAAGGGATTGTGTGAATCTGCAACAGCTGGTTGTGAGATAACTGCCTTCTGTTGTTCCAGCCATGGTAAACTTGTTGTCCGCTAAAGAAGGAAAAGAAAGAGGTTGTCCATTTCATTTCCAGGCTGGAACTGCTGCAGGAGGAAAGGGAGCTGTTTCCCTCAAACAAATAAGTGACCCAAGACTGCCAATAATCACAATAATCACTTTTCATTGTACTGATTTTTTTATTTCTAAAGCCTCCACAAGTGGAGGCAACATAAGTTTTAAAATATTTATCGAAAGTATTAATAAATATTTGAAATGTTGAATATTAAAGATAAAAAGAAAATGTGAAATGTGACTTGAAAGAACTATTACTTGAAAAAGAAACAGACTCCACAGAAATTATAAACATGAAAATACTTGGACATATAAGGATAAAACAAGCCAAAACCATCCCAAGGGAAACAATGCATCTTTCTAGTTTTCAAAACAGCTTTAATTACCAGCAAGAATTAGTCCCTTTCAGTCAGAAAAAAAATGAAGACTGGCCTTGGTGACTGGAGCTGGAAATGCTGTCACCTGGTGCCCATCCAGAACTGGGTGCACTATCACCAAGGAACAGACCCAAAAGCCCATTTACCATCGAGTTCTCCAGCCTAGGTCTTCTCTATGACTTAGTGCAAAGGATCTAGACACACTGCCTGAGTGACATTCATTCTCTTTTCAGGAAAAAAAGAAAAAAAAAGTGTTTATAATGTGCAACTTTCAGTTCCCTGGGCAACCACTGAGACTGTCTCAACACTCCCTGGAATCTGGCCACTGCACGTTGCTTTTATGAACAGAAATGCTGCTAAGTCACCTTGCCCTATTTTAGCTGTTTTATTTTCTGTTCATAGTTACTGAACATAAATATTTGGTACAATGTACATTCTTAAAAAAAAGGTGAATAGTTTGTATTATGGAGCATCATAGTGAAGAAAAGAACATGTTGACACCAAAAAGCAAGAATACTGAAGATGATGGATATTGGCAGGCCTCTCCTTAGGTCACTGCTCTGATCAATATTATGTACAGCTAAAAGTCTGATCTTAATGGTATGTGTAGGATTGAAGCATCAAAATTAGGGTTTCTACTTCCCTATCTTGAAGAACACATGCTGTTCTTCAGTCTGAAAAATAGATGCAACAATATGATCCCTGTGGTTGATACTGAAAAAAAGAAGGGGAAAAAAAAGGGCACTTGTGTAATGCAAGAGAAAGTTTCTGAACTGTTAATCCATATGATATATGCACTTCTGAGGACTGCCAAGTTTAACATCTCAAAGGATTATTTGCCACATATATCTCAGCATGGATCTCAGTGTTGATACAGTATTTTTGTAATGCGAAGGTGGTATTCATGTTTATGTGACAGTCTTACTCCTTTACCTAGGCTCAATTTTTTTCCATTGTGAGTACAGCAATTCAAACCAATAAATAAATCTGCTTGGGGGAATACTACTTGGAGATATGGCAACTAAAAGAGCCAAGTTGCAGGTGTTTTTGCAAATGTTGTAAATATAAGTAGATATATTAAGAAAGTTCTGAATAAGCTCGCTTATTTAAGATTTACTAAGCTCAGATTTAAAATCTAAAATCACCTTCTTGTTGCTTTGGGGCAAGCTCTGATTTCAGCTACAGTGTTTTAAATTTATTTGTATTATCTCCAAGAATTTAAGTTAATCTCATCATTTCATGATGTGTCCTTAAAATGGCTATGCATTTTGTTTCTTAGAGTGAATTGAATACATGCATAGCACTGCATG
>JAVCKT010011060.1:0-12384 GCA_032273925.1 Rhynchotus rufescens
CAACCATCTCCCTGTTCAGGATGTCCAGCAAGCCCACGTCTTGCAAAACAACTTGTGCAAGAGGAAAGTGTCCTGTATTTCATCTTGAACCGCCCGGCCAGACAAGGAGCTCAGATGCATCAATCCACACCAGGGTCTATGAAGTTATTTTTACGCTACACCAGCTACACTAAGTTAATAAATTTTGTCCAACTACTGAAATATAAGTCTGAGTGTCTCCCTATTCAAGGTTGACTTGAATGATTGCAGATGGCCTTTTATGTAAACATTCTGACAACTTTATCTCAGAGAAAGTTCTCCATGTCTACTGTACTTTCACATAGTTTCACATTCGTAACATGTGCTTCAAAACTTCGGATCAATTAGGACAGTTGTTGAGACCAATATTAAAATATTTTATTAAAACAAAAGTACTGGACAAACATCTGCCCATCGAGTATAGCATTTTGGTCCGTAATATTAAACACAATTCCTTCATAAAACAGCTGCACTTTGCTCAAAAATATACACGCCATAATATTTTAATACTTCTTTTCTTTTTAAATAGCAGCTTTTGATCTTAGAAAATATTTAATGAGAATGTACTTAATACTGCTACGATGACCTTGTAACTCTCCTACTGCGGTTTATAGCTGAAAAACACAAAGCACTTAAACAAAGGCAGTTGGCATCATTACTTTTATTTTAAAAATAGAGAAAGTGAGGCACAGAAGTGACGGGATTAAATCACCCAACAAGCCAGAGGAGACCCAGGATAGAATTCAGATGTTAAGGTAGCTGTAGCTAAGTACCTTGTGTAACTAAATAATAGTGAATGTTAAAAATGAGAATAAATCACATTGGCCTGACTTCAACTGCATGTTCTGATAAGCCATTTTAAAAGTTAAAGAAAATAAAGATATGTATTTATATATCTATCCAAATACGCACAAAAAAAAAGCTGAGAAGAAATGACAGCCAAAGACAAAATGTAAGAAGGTAAAACACAAATCCATGCACTGGTTAACAAAGAGAACTTTAGGTCATGGATCACTTCTCTTAAGAACCAGAAGCCACATCCCTGCGAACGGATCTTAAGAGAAGAACCTCAAGCCAAGGTGTGGGAACAGCCCACGGTCATCTCATAGGAGCTGTTGTAAGGGATCCAACAGAGCCCACTGAGCATTTTGTCTTCCTTACTGAGGAAAAATATTTTTAACATGTTAAGATGCAATTTCTCACCAGAAATGGCTATTAAATACTCATAGTTAATATGACTGCTTCATGTTTTTGAAAAATTAAAAAAACTACCCTGAAAGGTTGCTTTGTTTTCCCTAATTCATTTGAGCAAGTCTTTAATTTCCTTTACGAGAATATGGTAATGTGCATTCAGAGAAGCAGTTTAATAGGCAATAACAATCAGGAAAAATGAAGCATGTGTAGGCAGCTGTAGCATATGGAAATATCAACCATTTTTGATGATTACTGAGTTGTCTCTATGTTCCTAGCCTGACCTCCATACTCCCTTTCCCTTAAATTTTAGCTTTTGGTGTGAGATCAGTTCAGAGAAGCATCATTTTCTCATGTCATTCTGTAGAGAACTACATTACTACATAATTATCACATTTACTATTTTGTTAATATGAAGTGTATAAAAGGCTGTGGTCAACCGACTGATAGGATTGTACAGATAGAAAGCAATGATAATTATGGTGACATCAAAACATATTGTGTGTGTGTGCGAATAAAATGACAGAAGCAGTTTTGAAAATACTAAGTTCTTAGAACACTTGTTTTATTACTTAAAATAACAGGGTAAAAACAGAACCAAGTTGCACAAAGAGTTCAATCCCACTCAGAAGCGTGGGGTGACCTGCTTGAAGACCCCAAGCAGAGGCTCTTACGAGGGCAGTGTTATGGAAGTGTTTGGACACCCAGCAGTCCTCAGAAATAACCACTTCAGTCTGTAAAAGGATCTGGTGAAGTCAGTTACCTTTGTTGTTTCTTTTTTCCTCTAAGCTCCCCTAGAAAGCTATCTGACCCTTGATGCTATAAATCTGCTTATAAATTTGCTTATAAAGCTGATTGTAAGCCCCTAGATTGTGTTTATTCTGAAACTTTCTTGATACGATCAGCTCTGCTGATACCATGATCTTTCACATATTCAGTAACACCACAAGTGCATGGGTATGACCAAGATTACTTAGATCTCATTAACTTAAACATACCTGACTTGGTTTTCAAAGTGTTAGCAAAATTTTAGCTTATTTATCTTTATCACAAAAGAACCTGAATATCTGTTTTAAAGTCAATTCTGTTCCATTTAATTTCCTGTGTGCGTCAGCACAGCCTGCAGTTACTCAGCATAGTGCGGATCAAGAGGTTGCATGTTCCACAAAAAAATAAATAAATGTTTGGCTCTGATGAGACCACGAGGCAACATTTTAAATTTTTGATTGTTCTACTTGGCTGAGACCTTCCGGACACTATTTTAAAGGCTGTGGGTATGTTTCAGACTACAGAGATTTCCAGTCTTACTTGTAAAATGCAGTAATTCCAGGGACTGGATTCCTGAGGAACCACTGAAAACAGGCAACTTCTCAAGCCAACCAAAAATAAAATGTTTATATGGATAATTTTTGTGGAGTCTTGTACTACTTCTGGATTATACTTCACATATGTTCAGATACAAATCCATATTAACAAATTTAATTTAAAAAAATGTGTTATTGATTGCACCTAATTCGGGCACAGTAGTTCAGCTCAGTGATCAGCACGTCTTTTGTAGAGCAGCACTATACTGCAGGAACGCAGATTCAGCAAGCACATGGACAAGGCAGACTTAGTAGACGCGGTCTACTTCAGTTCTGCAGAGCTATTCAGTAAGGTGTTTCATCAAAGATTTCTAAAGGAACAACACTACCTATAAAGCATAAAAAGGGAAGCTAAATGGATAGATAATTTAAGATTGAATAATATCTTTAAGAGTGAGGGAACAGTAGCAGAAAGACAGGGTTAATTTCCTCTAGGGCACAAGGTGGAGCCTTGCAGGAACCTGCACTGCTCAAGACATTCTAGGAGATCAGTGCAGTGACCGAATCTATAATAGCAATAAACTAGCTAGAATAACAAATATCAGGGCTGACTGAATAACTCCTGAAGTATCTGACTTGAGGGTCTAATTGATAAAAATGCCATATGAAATTCAATTATAAATGAATATACTTTTTTATTTGTATTACTATCATATCAGCTTGATATATAAGATGATGACTCAACTGGCTGTTACGACTCAGAAAAGAAGACTTCTGATATTAAAATAGGTCTAGAAAAACATTACCTGAATATTCAGTAATAGAGAAGAACTAGACGAGAAAAGAGAGAGCCTCATCTATCGCACAGCTTCAAGCACTCAAACTTGGAAACTTCTACTGCACAATTCTGATCATTCGATATTTATGTTCCCTAAGTCACACTACGCTCCACACCAAAAATATTATACATCCTCCAAATCCCAGGGCAGACAACACAGAAATAAAAACACACATGTATCTTGAACTTCACTTACCAGTTAAGTGATTTTTTTCCTTTTTTTTTTTTCCCCCCTCCTATGTCATGACTTCAGGGCCATGGTCAAATTGCAAACACAAAACCTCTTTTCCAAATGCCACGATATCTTCAGATTTTGGGGCAGTGCTATTGTTGTTAAACAAGGTATATATAGGCATAAGTAATACAAGTAGCTGCACTTGCTATTCTATTTTAAACAGATGCCACTGAAGCCTCCAGAGATGCAATGAATGGGTGCTAAACACTGTAGTCACAGCTGCCTTAGTAATCCTGCAGTATAGTTTGATTAAAAACAAATAACCCTCCAAATTCTGCAAAATAGTCTGCTGCACAGCTCGAGCTTCAATCAAAGAGACCAAGAGCAATGGAGAAGCCAGCCTTCGACACAGGACAATCCTGGAGCTGCCTATGGAGGAGCTCTGCCCATAAAACCCTACCTGCAGCTGCGCAGCCTCAGCGCTCAGTGAGGTTACCGGCTTTTTTGGAAAGGTAACGCGCCACACAGGCAACTTTACTGAAGTTACTGAAGTCCCAAAGCCACCTAAAAGAGGCTGGATCTGGACATCTCAGAAACATTCCATCCAAATCCTGTAAAACTGGATCTGGCAGGAAAACATCACCAAAATCACTTGCCTGGATCTGGCAGGAAAACATCACCAAAATTATGTTTGTTTTGCAAGTTCAGATTTTTTCTCCACATCAAAACAGAGATCAACACTGGCTAATTCTCTGTCAAGAAAAACAGCCAGGAAGGAAATACTGCAATAGTCAACACGCCACTCGGTTTAGCGAGGCAGGAGACAGAAGATCAGCGCTGCTCTGCTCAGGTCCCTCCACCTCCCGGCAGGGAAGAGAGGACCTTGTACCAGCCCCCTTTTGATACAGAAGTTAAATGTATCCACCACAGTCCAGAAATATTATCCTTAGCTTTACCAAAACTCTTCTTTTATTGTGAAATAATCGTTCAGGAATATTCCAAACTAATGATATAGCTAAAATGAACGAGGCCCCCAAATATCTCCTCCTGAGTGACTTCCAATACATCCTTTGCTTATTACTTCTATAAATAAGGTAAACAGCAGAGGCAGAACTAGATGAAAGTTTACTATTTTGAATAAAATTATTATTTTTTTCAGCCTTTTAACAAAAAAGCAAAGCCGAGAAGTTTATGAACACAACTTAGCTTCTGTACTTCTGAACAGCTCTCTATCATCTGCCAAAGTGCTATTCCGCAGTTTCTTACGGCACTTCTCCTCCGGGAATTGCCACAGGGCAGCAGCACATCCAGGGAACTGATTTAATTCCTGCTTCTGCAGGGGACCATTTGCAGCATCGTGACTACAGATCCCAACTGGTCTTGCATTTTAGCCTATAAAACTGAAATCTTTACACCAGTAAATGCTTCATCTACCCTGTCTCAAAAGTAATTTGAGGAATATACAGCTGTGACTTTGGTTTCATCTTTTTCTTTTGACATTATAGCTCCTCAGAGGCAGCAGCAAACACACAGAAGACTTCACAGACTTGCTAGGTGCTCAATAAAAAATATCCCCCCACACAGGCAGCCATAGAGGCTGAGCAAGAAGAAAACGACTTCTGGAAGGCTAACAGACCTTACAGTCCAGACCTCACATTAGGTTTTGCTTTTCTGGAGCAGAAATATAAGCAGAGGAAGAACTGAAAACTGGATTTATGTTCCAAATATAATATCCTAGTTAATTCATATATTCCTTTATATTTCTCCACATTGCTTAAGAAACCCTCATGCTCTTCACCAGTAACTCAAGAAAGCAACAAATAACACCCTGCCAAACAAAGAGGAATTTTCTAAATCTCAATTATCATTCTGAACCTCAGTTTATACAAACAAGTGAAATTAAGTTTAGGTAAACTTAATGATAATACCAAATTAACTTACAGTTAACTCCAATTTTGAATGAAAACTGAGTCCATTATTTAATATGATTTTGAGCTTTGCAGTATCGTTTTGATAGACTTAAACACGTCATACAGAAGCAAAAAATACACCATGCTCAACTAGCTGCATGTCCAGGAAGGGAAGGAAGGAGGGGGGCAGCGATGAAGAATTAAACAAAGAATTAAAATCACTACAGTATAATGGAGAAATTCCAAGGTTTACAGCATGCTGCTGAGAAATTCCCACAAAACATAAACACCACGGAAAATCAGCCCATCCTTGTGAATAATGACATTGCCTGATATTCCAGTCGCATTTGCCGTGAAGGAAGCGCTGCCGTTACAGGGGCCACCGCAGGCAGCTGCTCCAGGACCTGGTTCCCTGCGGAGGCCGGTTGCATGGACGGGTTCCCTGCCCTGGACACAGCGGATGCCGCCGTTCGGGATGAGCAGCGGAGCACCGGGATCGCACCGGGCAGCCCGAGCTCCCCGCCTGCGCCTGCTCTTAGTTCTTCCCTATCTCTCCTCCGGGAGGCTAGTAATTTAACAACTTTCCTATATACAGCCTTCTTTTAAATAAACAAAAATAACATATATAAAAAATATTTACTCATTGTAGATTTAATCACCTCTTTTATATGGCTCCTTTACTGATATCCATGGTTTTCCCTTTAGAAACAGCTTCATATTTGGTGGCTACAAGGAATAACTGATATGACAACTCCTGTCAATTTTTCTGCAACATCCTGGTATTTATAATACTAAAAATGAACAGTAACACAGATCCCATACAGAATGGTGATGGCACAATATGAATGTTATGATTACATTAATGAAGAATTTTAGGTGAGCAAGGGGAAGCCTTTTATGGAGGTGAAGCAGTTTATGTTAAAAATCATAGATGAGAGAAAAGAAAGAAAACGATAGAAGGGGAGACTTTGATTATTTGATCTTTATTACCAAAGGCAGTTCTGAAAGTATTTTTAAAATTTGAAATAGTTGTCTAAATTATTTAAATCAAGGTTCCCAGATAGATTTAACAACAATTTGAAATTTTTGAAATAACTTTTCTCCAGAATATAATGAGTGTTAAAACAATCATCAAAAGACAAATTATGAAAACATGACTTTATAGGTTATGTAGGGAGCATAAAATCAAAGAATTAAATTAAAGCTGATGTTTAAATCTTTATGTCACAGTACAGTGTAAATTTCATGAAATATTAGAAGTATTTGAAGAATTAGAAGTAGTTTACTCAAGTTCTGCCTCAAGTATAAAGATGAGAGTCTGCAATGAGGTCTTCCAAAAAAAGTACTTGTTAGGCTTTAACATCAAAACTTTGTGATTCACACAGATCTGCAAGAGGAGCCAAAAATCTGTGCGATTTATTACTACCAGGAAAGAATAGGGAGAGTTTGGGTTTTTTCTTTCTTAATAGTTGCTGGCTGTTTCAAATGACTGTATCGTTTAGTTGATTAAAATTCTTACAACATTCTTACTGTAAGTTAGAACATAAGGACATATAAGAACATAAGAACATAAGTAGAAACAACACTCGTGCATTTGAAAACTTGGAACTTACCCCTAAAGCCATCAGTTAATGTTAATTATTGAAATGAGTTATAATTTTACTGAAACACCTCGCAAAAACAATCTTAGTGTTTTCTGAAATATGTACTGCTCATAAAGATTTACAGTCACTATCTTCTCACTCCCTGGGATCTAATCAGAATCTTATTAGGAATAGGCTTGAAAAATCCCATAATTACTACAAGATCAATATGTCTAAAGTAAAAGAAATCTTATGTAGGAGATTAATTATGCTTTATACTAAAACTTTAATCATACTATTTTATAAACATCTGTTTTCAAATCAGTTTTTGACTTTTTCCATCACTGCTGCAAAACAATGGAAAGAAACACTTAATTGGGTGCTTCCATTTTCTTTAGTAATTTCAAAATCTTTTGTAGTTCAGTCAGTTTCAGATCACTCCCTAATTATACTGATGGATGGAAAATTATTTTCTGTTTTGGGCTTCACTGGCTGGCTATTTTTAATGCCTAAAAAACAGCAATGCAAAAATTCTCCAAAACAAGCACTGGAAAATCACAGGTAAGTTAATTTATAAAACTGCATCCTTTAACTAGTAGTGCAGAAAGCCACTGTCATATATTTAGGTCACAGTGGGAGTTTTAAAATATATTGCCTTGAAAAACTGGCTTTTAAGTAAAACCAGCTTTCAAATTTTTACAGTGTCTTCGGAGAGAAATGCTACAAATAAACAGAAACATGCAACTTTTCGTATTCTTCTGGCAGTGGGCTGAGCGCCGTAGCCTTACAATTTTAAAAACCTCATTTAAGAATCTTAGCACAAGAAGTGTTAAATAAACTGTGTAAAACATCTGCGTGAGCATTATAAGCACCCCAAGTTTATTTACAAAGCAAATATTCTTGCAGATGGTTTACAGCATAACCCGATGCCTGCACAATCCTCATTTCCTGAGCAGCTCTTTCGTTCATGATGTGCTCCAGAAGAGCAGCCCTTGCATCATATTTTGCAGAGCGGCACAAACTGAACCTGCTACAGGCCACTTCAATCACGTTTTGCTGCACGTGTTAATACACATTTCAGAATACTAAAATTACTTTTTATTTTAAAGAAATTTCCAAACACCTAAGGAATCGCCCAGACCAAGTTTTAAGCAAAGGAATGCTTAATCATAACCATGCTTTGGACACTCCATGGAATTGTAGATTTTCTGCCTGAAAATACCGTGTGCAGAATTATGGCATCTACAATTTAATCAGAGAGCTGTTTACTCTTTCAGGTATCTCCAAGCTCTAGTCCTGGGCTGGGGATACAAGGCTTCCAGTCACTAAGCGAAGAGCTGAACACCAAAGCAAGCACCACACTTCATTTCTGTACCTGCAAGAGGAAAACAGCTACAGGATTTTACTCAACCTTCATTTTCTTGATAGTAAAGGAAATAGCTCTAAGTTGCTTTTTCCTCAGCTCATTAACCAAATTTTTAGTTGCTGGAGTTGTCCTTTATTACAACTATAATACTAAGTGTAGAAACCAGATTTCTGGAATAAAATGCAGGTGTTTATGAAGCTTTCTAACTGTCTATAGCTTTATGGTTTGAGATACCAAATGGACAACTGACTTTTTTGTTAAGAGCAACTGTAATATCAGCATTTTCAAGCACACAGTTGTCACTCAAAAAACCCTCCATCTAGGATCACACTCTGAGACACACTAAAGTGCCCTCAAGCTGCAGCAACACTGAGCAAATGACACTCTTAGCAAAGGGAGCAGCACCATACATGCCACGTTCCAATTACTGACTACACCATTAACTCCATACGTAACGCGCTTTATCTTCCTCGAAGCTACCAAACAGTTGTTTTCTCCTGTTATGTATCAAGTTTAAAAATAATCTATTTTTTTCTTTTCATGTAAATGATAATTGGTGCTCAGTGATCACAGAGTCACCGGCTGGGCGCTAAGCGCTGAGGAACACGACAGACCAGTTCCTACTGATCTGCTGTAGGCAGCTGCTTTCAGTCTGAGCACGAGAACAGTTAACACGACTGCCTCAGAATCTGGCAAATTCAGCTTCTTATTTTGCAGATAAGCAAAAAGGAGAATTTATCTTTAATTAAAATCCAGAGGAAAAAAAATCCAGGAGACGATTACAAAAGTAGCAATGTACACGCAGTAGGCAAGCGCCTTATTATGGCTGGTAGCTCTGAGAGGAATTTTACTTTAGTTTGCACTTGGGAGATTTCAATCTGACAGCATCCTAAATTTCAAAGAAGGTCATATTCCCCTTTAAACGCAACTGCCCCTTGCACTCTTGTACCTTCTGTGTAACCTCAATGATTCTACGTCGAATTCTGCACTAAATTCATCATATTCTCATCACAGCATTCACACAACACACCTCCACTTGCCACTTTTTCAGAAGCCCACAGAACCCAGAACATCTTCCCACATAATAGCAAATTTTTACCAGAAGTTGCATTATGATTTCCCATATTAAGAATTTCCAGTGCATTTGCAAAGGAGTTTTATTTTTGAATAAATACTTGAACAGTTCTCATTTGTCAACACGTTCTGCTACATCAAATCAGGGTAACAGATTCAAATTAAACATCAAAACTGGGTAAAAGATTTAAATTAAAGCCCTCCTTTCAGTTAATCACATTCTTGTCGTGGCGAAAATAGTACTCCTAATATCTGTGTCTGTAATGCACAAATACATATGCAGAGTTTACTCTCCAAAAATAACATTCCCTCATCAATCGGTTTGGAAACAACATCCTTCATCAGCTCCATACCACAGCTTGGAAATTTTGGAATTATCAGAAAGATCCGTAAATTATCTGACAACCACGAGTACAGAAAGTTTCATTGTACATATCTGGGCTGAAAACGAAATGGAAGTTGGCTTAAAAATTAAATAAACTACTATCATGGATATTTTTCTTTATTTTAGAATTATTTGTAATTCTTGATGCGGGATTATCACAGTTTCTGTAACAAAAGGGCAGCAGCACCTCAGCAAGCTAAGACTAGTGGTAGGCTCTTTCCATCTCTACGAAGACTGTGTTAGTTTAACAACTTAGGAGGAAAACCTCACACCACGGACAAGTCTGCTGCTCACAGAACGGAGATCCTAATAATTTCTCTATGTGAAAAGCACTATTTTTAAAGAGAAATGAAGAGCTTAAGAAGAAAGGCATGATGAGGGCTTGATAGTTAAGAAAGAAGGTGTCTCCTTTCTTAATTCAGGAATAAAGGTCGCTAACCTGAACTGCCCCTGTAAATTCCTCTATTCAAAGGAGAAGAAACTCAGCAAATACTTGCCTTTAAAATGCTCTGTATATTCATGTTGGTGTTAAAGTTAATTACAAACAAGTATCGTCCCTTGTTCACCACCAAACATATCTGTGAGGGAATGATTGTATCCAGATTCTTCCTTAATACATTTGGTTAAACTGTGCATACATTCATTTTCTTACTCTAGTAGTTTCTGATGTTTAGTTTTGTCTATAACTAACGGTGAAATATTACCATAAAGGTTTATTAAATCAAATATCACAGTAAAAGACAAAGATATTTAATAGAGAAATGTAATCCCAGATAAACTTTTTTAAATTAAACCAGGCTCAAAACAATCTTCCAATCAATTCAAAAAAATCCAAGTTGAAATGTATCTACAAAAGTACCAATTAAATGGAAAATATTTGTGGAGTTCAAAATTTAAGGTAAATACGAATGGTGAATTTAACCCTACCTTAACTCTGATTCTCATATATTCATCCTCATTTCATGTATTCATTCACTCACGATAGTGTATCAAAAGTGTAAGCACTCTGCAGCAGAAGTATGGCATAAAGAAAATAGATGAATACAATCTATTTTAAAAATTAATTTTGTGCAACTTAACAGTAATTGTGGTTAAAAATTAAAGTTGAAAAAAAGAGTTCCTGAATATGAAATATTGATGTTTTTTACAAAGCGCTCACTGTATGCTTCTTCACTAAGCATGACTTCTTCACTTAAGCAAAATGAAGCAAATTAATGAAGAGTAAATCTGGGGGTCTAATCTGAATTTTTGTAGTTGCACACGCATTTTATTTTCTCCAGCTGTTGTGGCCAAGTGAAGCAGTTACAGACACGGAAAAAATACGGTATTTTATAGACAAGCTATTACAAATCACTGATCTGCAGCAGATTTTATAATCTGAAACATTATCATAAGGAGAATACTATAGGGGTCATCTGCATCTTTCACACAATATTTACAATTAAAATAGAGCTTTTGCTCATAAAGGATTAGAAATGAATTGCCTTGTGCTGCCCTGTTGCACACTCTAAGCACTATCTTAGCAGTTTTCTTTTGAATTCAGAAAAATACTGACATTGATTTGTCTAATCCATTCCAGGCACAGAGTTCAACAAAAGAGGCTCCAGTTTCTGTAATATTTAGAAATGTCGACTTGCAGAAAGTCATTTGCAACGGAAGGGACAACATTTTATCACCGCAGCTCCCGACACACAGCACAGAGCACACACAGAGCCGCTCTCACCAGCACATGCAGCCCCACATCTCCTGCCCTCGCTCCTAAGACATTATCCCATCAAGGACAGGGATGTGTTGGGGAACCAGCCACAGCATATCCAACCTTCATCCAATCTTCATGTATGGCTATAGTCCTGTTGAATTTCTAGCATGAAATTCAATTATTTGTCGGAGAGAATCTTACTATCTCCAACTACAGATTCTCTCTCATAAAACTCTAATCTTTCTTTCATTTGCTCTGTTATCTAACACCTTCCTGCTGCCTGTCTCACCTTCCTTCCTTCAGAGCCCTCATGCTAGGTTACTCGTAACATGCTGAAAGTCTTCGTCTCATCTACCTTTTCTGTTCATCTTTGGGTAAATTTAATGTTTTCAATTTGTTCTCACCAGCATACTCCACATTCCTACTGATATATTATCCTACACCTAGACTTTCCATTTTTGTTCTTCCTGACTAAGTTGGGCTTGTAAAACTTAGTTTGAGTTGAAAAAATGAACTTCCTTGTACATGTACTTGTATTTTTGACAGTGACAAACAAATTAGAGTAATCCGATTTCATTTTCAGTATTTTCCTAATTAAAAATATGGTAACCATTATGTTTAGATCACATATAACAGATAATCACCATCTATACAGTTCCCACCTGTTCAGTACTATTTGTGTTTAAAATTTAAATAAAAATATTCAAGGAAGTAATTTGCTGCCTTGCATAAATTTTAAAATTGGAAGCCAAAACTAAAAATAGCCTTTCAAATATATTATTCAAATGAACAGATTTAAGTGAAATATGAATTAAAGTGAATATAAATTCAGAAACACAGG
>JAVCKT010011060.1:13650-24246 GCA_032273925.1 Rhynchotus rufescens
AAGCCTCAAATTCCATTCCAACCAAATTATAGACTAAGGTTAATAATTGCAAATCCATTGTCACTCTACACAGAATAAATTTAAGGTTACAAATGGTAACCTATATCAGCGTGCTTAAAACAAACTGGAGTTAAGTAAGCATATAGTGTAAGTATAACACTGACTTTGTACTTGTAAACATCCTTTCCACAGAGAGCCCTTTGGGACATTCAAAGAATTTACTGAATGAGCTACTTGGAATAAATAAGGAACGCTCGGCTTGGCCCGAAACACTTTGACTGATTTAAAAAAAAAGAAGTTTTAACTGTTCCCTCAGTTGCATGGAAATGACCATTTAAAAAAGTGCTGCTGTGGCAATTGTAAATCTTAACTTTATTAATTCCTCATTTTTAGATTTTCCCACATGGAGCTTGTTAAAAATAAACTTTTGATACAAACCAGCTCCAGTTTGGGACTGGAAAGGTAGTGCTGATTTGGTGAACCACAGAAAGCACTGGAAAAAGGTAAGTCACACGTTTTTACGTATTCACAGAAGCTAGTTTATACTGGCAGTAAACTAGCTTAATTGATACATTTATATATTTAAAAGAGAAGAGGGATTTCTTCCAGCTGATTACCATACTCAGCTTTAGTAAAAAATCATCTTTTCTCAGCTGTGTTACATGTATCCATTAAATTGCTTTGTACAAACTCGTTAGAAATGGTTGTCAAATTTTATTTAAATAAAGTGATGACAGAATTGCCTTTTGAAGGCTGGCATCTTTTCCTAAAGTTCTTGAATCTCTATCTAGCAGCAAGAGGATTTTATGGAAAACTGCCAGGACAGGTGCATTTGCAAGTACTGCTAAATTATCAGTGTTTTAATTACTTCTAAAATACATGTAATTGTCATCTCAGAACATTTACTCATTATATACACTTTTTAATGCATATAACATTTATGTTTATACAGACCTCCATATCCCTCCTGACTACCAAATAAGAACAAATCAAAATCTAAAAATATTTGACAAAAAATTGATTTTTGCTTTCTACAGAAAGCGCCTCCCCTACAGTCACTGTATGTTCTGAATATATCCATATGGGGGCAGTAATGTTAAAGAAAATAAAACCTACCCTACAGCAGCTAACTTAATTAATTTGTTTGCAGACCATTTTCTTATACATAAGATTTGAAACAGCAGCAAAAAAAAAATTGAAAGCTGCTGCTTGTCAAAACTCTGCTTATCCACAGGATAAGCAGTTCTGGTGTCTGGGTCTATTTATCAGTGAATTTAATTCACTGATACTCAGTCACTCAGTGAAGATATTCACTCAATAATCTATCGGAATGGTGAAAACTTTGTTCTGTGCTTTGCAGCTGAGTTTTGAGTTTTGTGTGGTGTACTTTAGAAACCTGCAGGAATTCTTGTCATAGCGGCAGTACATGAAGCCAGGGAATGGGGATGCGGAGCAGGAGACGGGAAGGCACGGGTCAGCCCGACTGGCTGTCCCCAGGGCCGTCTGAAGAAGCACGAAGCAACTGAGGTGCTGTTACGGGTTGCCTCCAGGGTAACGCTTCTCCAGTTCTTCACATTGCAGAACATAACGACAATTTAACTATAATTTTTTTAAATCAGCTGATGGATCCTCCAGGGTTAACCAGCCTGGTGACTCGCAGCCTCGGTTCCAATCCCGGGCCCTCCCGGCGGGATCTCCAGGGCTTCGGCTGGGCCGCGGGGCCCTTCCCGCCCTGCGCCCGCGGTTACCTCAGCGAGAGGCGCCGCCTCTCCCGCCGCCCGCGGCTGCCCAGGTGCCACAGCCCTCACGAGCGCCCGCATCGCTCCCTTGACTCTTAACCTGCGTGGAAGGAGACACGGGCTGCCGGGTGGAAGGCGCTCGGCTCACAGCAACCTGCACGACACTTTATTTCAAGGGCGGGAGCGGGAGGATGAGCTCTGGAGCACAGAGGTTCCTAACGCTCCGGAGAAAATCCCCAGGAAAATTCAGACTCAGTGAGCCTGCACAACGTGCAGCAGCTCTGATCCCTTCACTTCACTCATTAGGTTCCCTGAAGCAGCATTTGGAGTTTCCCAAACTGGAATTTCAGCATGCACAGCTCTAAAGCTGGAAAAACCACCAGTTTCATACAAATCGCAAACCACTGCACCACAAGACATAAATAACAATTTATTGTGCTTCAGATTCAGTGACAACTATTTCATAATTTATGGAGGTGGAAAAAAAATCAAAATCGGATTTAAACGTATCAACAGACCTCCAAACCACTGTTACTGCTGGGCCATTTGGAGGTGGAAATTATGTAAAGGGCTCATGTGTTAAATGATGTAAAGCTTAGTTTTCTCTCAATACCATCAACCTTAGGTGCTAAAAGACCCCGAGCCTGCTCAGTAAGAATCATATAAATGTTGAAAATCAAAAAATTCAAAAAATGACATCATTTAAGTAACAAAGCGCACAGCATTTGCACCTTGTTTTAAAATAAAGCGCGGAGCCTCCTTGCCTCCAAATGCACACACACATTTCAGGATTAAAAAAAAAAGGCCATCCTCTTTACCCTTCAATGAAGAAAGCCCTATTTCTCTCTTATTCTGCACCTCCCAATGTCAATTCTTCTATCACTTCACATTGCAGTCTCCACCGTTCTCTCCTGCAGCTTCTCCAACAGATATTCATCAAAATCTTCCAACTATTCATTCAACTATTTACAGATTTTCCGTTGATTTATTCTTCAAAATCATAGAAGGGAAAGGAATACAAAGGTAACTGGAAATAACACTACTTTGTCTTATTTCCTCCTGCTCCCAAAAAGGCTTCCAATATGAAATACCACACATTATCACACCTAATTTAATCTCCATATAAAACAAACTTATATTTAGCCTATATTTTTAACTCTAAAACTTCCTAATGTCCTAATACACTAAACTTATACACACTTTATACACTATCCTAAATACTATATATACTTAACTATATGATCAATAAATGTTATCCAAAGACCATGATGGATAACACTACTGTGAGAGGCAGAAGGAATGAAGGAGGATAACAGGATGGAAAAGGCTTTGATTATAATTTTTAATACATGATAACCAACTAGCCATTGTGAAGATGCTGTAGCCTGACGTCACTTCAGAGGCACTGGTGGATCCCAAATCTTGCCTTGCAATTCCCAGAACTGCAAAGCCCAGCTCTGCAACTCCGCAGGCGAGCGGGGAATGTACTACAGCCACAGAGCCACCTCGCTTGGAGAAGAATGACAAGCTTGAGGCAGATTTCCGGGGCAAGGAAAGGGAAGCCTTATTATCTGTGTCTGATCATGACCTCACAGAACAGCCACTTTCCTATATAAAGGGCAGCAAAGGGTCAAAGCCGCAGAGCACGGCTAGTCATTATGTTGATGGCTATCGTGCCAGGCGACAGCTGGGGGAATTGTGGGGTGCATTACACGAGAGGTTGACTTTATGGCTGCAAAGATATCGGCTTTCTTCATAATTTGGAACTAACAGGGAGTTTCCTCTTAAGGCAGATGGATTTTCTCTGGCCATTTGAGCGGGATCTTGGTTGTTAATGCTAAGAACCTGTACAAAGAGCGTGAGCGCTAACAACTGTCTTAATTGCACTTCTGACCAGAATACCCACAGAGATCTGGACCAGCAGCGCTACCGTAGACGATAAAATTCCTTCCCCAGGCATTTGTTTGTCCTATTCAATCAGGCCTTCTCAGATAAACAGTTTGGATTTGGCACCAGCAGACTCACATTCTGCTCATGCAAGGACGTGCTGAAAGGTTTTGTTTCTGGAAAGCAAACACGAAACATCCCTCGTGCACAAGTTCACATTGAAAGAAATAAACCTTTTTTTATATTCCTGCCTGTGTATATATGGAGTTCTTGGTAAAAACACAAGGTGGTACTAACTTGCCCACCGCGTGACCCCTAAGCCAAGATGTGATGGAGTTCTCACGTCACGGAGCAACGTGGCAACAGGATCCAAAGAGTGGTTTTGAGTTTCTGTTGGTAACTAGTGCCTAACTAAGAAATGAAGATAAAACTTTGGCAAGGACCCTTTTTAAACCATGGAAGTCTAGTTCCCCAGTCTCAAGCAAGCAGAACACATAATCCTACTACTACCTTTTAACTACAGGACTGACCAGCTCATTGCTACTGCCTTAAAGGCAGCACATCCACAGGTTAAAATGAACTGTAAGCATGTTGCAAATAAATCCTGGGCAGTCTAAAAGCTTTGAGTCAGGCTTCAATAAAATTTTGCCCAAATCGAGGGGAATGTGGCATGATTTTTTGCCTCTTGTTACTAAGACCTTTGTCATATATTCCGATTTATTTCAAAAGACACTGTGAGGTCTTACTATCTCAAAGGACTAGAATCAAATTATCAGGTATCCTTCATTTCAGTTAATTGTTCAATCGTCCCTGCTGGAGCAGGGGGTTGCACTAGATCTCTAGAGGTCCCTTCTAACTTCAACCATCCTGTGATTCTGTCAAATGAACAGCAGACTGTTCATTTAGCCAAACTGGCCAAACTGAAATTAAATAGCCTTACCTATTATCCAGACTGCAAAACACATCTTTTATATAAACAATATTATCATTTAAAAAGTTAATGGTTAGCTGCACTCTTATGAAACATTTCTTGACTGAAATACATGTATGGATTTACACATGTACATGGAGTTGGCAATTACTATCATCACAATCAATCAATTTTCAGAGCATTAAAGTAGCCACTGTTCTATTAATAATTCAGCAAAAAATAGATGACAAATGTGAAATCACTTTGCAGGTTGTAATAGTGCTTGCCACTAATGCTGTTATAATTAAGTATCTGTCATCATTGCTACTTAAGAGAAAGCAGTGCATGGGTTTACACTTCCAGCCATAAAAAACAAAGTTATTTTGCAGGAAATTAGTTGTGTTCAGCATCCCCATTCTTTTTCAACAAGAGTTTAAGACCTGTGTGGTCAGGAAAAGCAGCCTGTGCATTCATGTAATCCATTTTTCTACCTTTTCTTATAATCTAATAAACAGCACTCCAAATATAGTTATATTAGTGTTGTCATTTTCCTAGTACTGCAAAAGCGTTAGAGTGGCACGTCCCACAGCATGCAATCACACATGCTAATTTTATTAGTGGATTCACAAGTAAGTACATATTTTTCCAAACAGGGGTATTTCAATTCAGTCAAACATCTCCCTATCACTGAAAGCTTCACATATTTTGTTTATTTATTACTTACCAGAGAACATCACATAATTTTTAGAATATACTCCTTTTTAATGTCTCTTTCTTCTTCACCATTTATGTATAAGTTCCCTCTGCCATTGCCGTATAAAAGTATAAAATCTTTTAACCAATCATACAAAATGACATACTAAAACCCCTGAGGAGACCAAACAAAATGATTTCTATTGCTCTGCTTGGGAGTGCTTTCCATTCTTAGCAAAGACAAGCTTCTCATTCTACCCCGATAAAAACACTCACTCACACATAAGACACTAATTTTAAGGACCTCCATAAACCTCCTAATGCTTCCTCCTAATGTCATTGTAGCTCCTGGTTAAACTTCTTGCCAGAGCAGACGTCTATTACTTTCTCCTTAGCACACTTCATAGAAAAGGCAACAAATAAATAATCAGTAGAGCACAAGAAATGTGATAAGGAAGGTGTTAACAATGGTATTTGCTGTCACCAAAGAGCTGTTCTACAGACAAATCTATAAATTAGCTGCATAATCTAATGAGACTATAGTGACAGCTCTAAAGCTCTAATGCCTGTTCTTTATCAGGTGAAGACAGATCTAGGTCTTTGACATTTTCATGAAGTAGAATTATTACTGATTTGGCTTATCAAACCAAAAAGCTGGAAAAAAAAATGGAAAAAAGGCCAACAGCTAGCTGGTCTTTTCAGCCTCAGGTACCGAGATAAAGGTTTCAAAGAATCCTACTTTCTCTACTTACTTAAGTCTTCAATTAAAGGATCATGACAGAGAAGTACTTTAAATATTTTTCATTTTAAAAGACACGTAGGGTGTCTCCAATAAATACCAAAAGAATCTACAAATTGGTACACTGGGGCTTTGGTTTAACCTGAATTCTCTGTCAAATCTGAAGTATAGTAGAAGTCTCTCTGAATACTGACAATCCAAAAAAACAATTGTTATAGTTCATTGTTCTTTTTTTTTGTTTTGCAATGTATAAAAATGCATAGGAAAAAACAATTTTAAAGGAAAATATAATTTTATGGTTTATCATGTTCCACTTAAAAAAAAAAAAGCAGGTAACTGAGCTGCTTTAACCCAAAGAGATTTTAAGATTAAGTATTAAAAACAGAAAGATGATTTTACTCATGTGATACAGTAGCTGATGCAATTCAGCATCAAATGACTTCCAGAAGTTCAAGGATAAATGAAAAATTAGTGTAAATAACCCCAAAGCATTAAGCCTTTTAAATGTCTATTACAATGTCAATACAATGTCTATTACAATATAATCACTTCATTGTAAATCTCCAAAACGGAGAATTCACATATCTAATCTTACATGTTTGCTTCATACATTTGGGAAGTAGTATAACTTCAGTGTTTCTTATTAGCCCTCAACTTCCCTTAAGACCTCTTCTAGTTTTAGATTAAAAAAAGTTGATGGTATCATCAACTGAAGAACCATCCTTAATTTACTGGGAAATAACTTTTAAGTTATTGGGAAATAACTTCCTCTAAGCCTTTTGAATGCACAGAAGGGACCCAGGGCTTCTGCCCAGCAATCGCAGCGCTCAGAAGTGCCTCGGGATGGTTGGGATCACCTTGGGATCTTGGTGAAGGCCAACTCTAAGCACTGCTGTTAGAGGGGATTAGGAGCTCCAGGACCCAAAACTGGCTGGGCAAGTGACATGTTTTTATATTGGAATTTTAAAAAACAGTTGACTCCTATGTCTCAATAATGAGGTAAAAGAAAATACTTAATTAAAATCTCCAGCCCATACTTAAATGATTATGTTTACATGTAAGGTGTATACACAAGCATGAGTTTATGTCACACTTAAGAACTGAAAAATCCCTCCCAAAAAAATATTTAAAGGTGAGAGGAGACCTCAAAGAACTCCTTCTCTATATTCTTTTTTTTCCTTACAATTCCTGGAGTGATTGTATGACAACTGGAATTGCCTGTATAGAGTTCTTGGTTTCTGAGAACATAACTTCTGTTACATATAAAGTGTCAGTCAAAGCTGCCCAGATAAGTTTCCCATTAGTTTTTTTATTTATTTGCTTTGGTGAAATAAAACCAAGTAAATAACCCAATTTTACTTAAGGAGAATCTAGTCAGCACACTTCCATACTCCTAAGACTAATAGGGGACACAGTTCTTCAAAGAACATGCTTTGTGACTGATCCTCAAGTTGCTCCTCTCAAACCACCACCATCACCTCATTTTACCTGGCTTTCAGCCAGCTTGCTCTAATCCAAATCTGATAAATTTACTAGGCACTGACAAAGACACTACCCAAAGTGGACACCTGCAGCTGAGTGTCATCACTACTGTGCAATCACTACTCCCCATGACAGTATGCAATATGCTTAACAGGTTGCTAAAACTTAAATATCCCAACTCTATGTTTTAAACTAAACTTTTATTGAATTCACCATTTTTGACATAATCTTAATAGTCAGAAACAAGTGTGAGTGAATGAACTGGGGATCAAAAATGTAGATATCTGATTGCAACTTGCTGAGGGCAAGTTGCCCTGGGGCCAGCTGAAATCTGAGCCTTTGCTACTTACCTCTCTTGTATTTATTATGTCAAATCTCATGTCCAAGAAAATTAGTTGGCATTACATTGTATATTATTCATATTAAGGTTTTTATTTATGCATTTTTGCTTTCAAAAACTCAATGGCAAGAGCAGGTATTGTAGATTTCTATAGCTTAAGAGTTTGGGGAAAAGCTCCAAGGAATTCACTTCTAACTTACTATATGTGCTTTGATTGCTACAGAGATTGTATCAATACCCTGGATTATACGACAGCCAGTTGCAAGTCATGAACCATCCACTTAATTTTACCAAAAAGCAGAATGGAGAATTTACCCAAATTAGCTTTTTCTTCATACATATATATGTTTATATACACCAGTGAGCATTATCTTCTGAAAAAGTCCACATGTATTTTAAGACCTCTAGTAATAGTAACATCTCTAGAATAGAGAATACCTCAACTGCCCTTCATAAATTGTTCTAATTGTTACCTTCATTACAAATGTTCACTTCTTTCCTAGTTTAAATTTTTCTAAAATCATTAGTCATATTTGTCAGCTTTTGAAAAGCTTTGAAAGTTTATTTCTGTGTTGGTTTTTATAGATTACGAACCTATTTTTCATCTTCCTTCTAAAAAAAGCCTAATAAACTGAGTTCTACAGATACCTCATACTTTAAAAGGCAAGTTACATGGGTCCATGTACAGTACCTCAGCACTACGGCATGATCCATGTTGTGCTACTGGACAACATCTGGCTCATCATCTCTCATTCACTCCCATTTACCTTATGTCTACCTTTATCAATATTAATCGCATTCCAAGTCTTAAATATATCTCCCATTTATGAAATTCCTGAGCAATGAAATTATATTTCCTATGAAATTATTTTTTCCTTAATTTATATAGAATCGATATCAGCCAACAAAGCTAGCACTACACTGGTTATTCCATCACTTTTTAATCTTTCTTCCACCTCCTCCCTCTCTTCTTCCCCAAAAGCCCAACACTCACATTCTTCTAGCTCTAGGAAATTGTTTTTTTCAAAACTTACTGAAAATTGATACTAATGATCTAGACAGATGCTCACCCCATTCTTTCATGCATCTTAGTTAAAAATGTGTAGTTAAAGATGAATACCAGTAATACCAGTAAACAGGCAATTTGAGGTTGTCAGGTCTGTCCCTGGTCTGGAATACCAGGCAGCAAAGTCCATCTCCTGTTGAAATGACCTAGCAAGCATTTCTCCCAACTTGTGGCTTACCACAATCCCACTGTTTAATGGTCATTCCTTTTTCCCTTTAGGCTGAGTCAGTAATTTTTCCCCAAACAAATCATATCCTTTCTCTGCAGCATCAGTCCTTGTCATTCCATACCATGAAACCTTCCTCTAATGCTACTGCCTGGTTGCACTCAGAAAGAAAGGTAAAGAAATCTGTCTCAAGACCTACCCCCCACTCCTCCGGAGCATCCGTTTTAAATCCAGTTACTGATCCCTTCTCACCACCATGAATCAAATGATGTTTCAGGGAGAACTTAAAGCCATCACAATGAGCCACTGCGATGGGGTGGCATTGAAACTGCACTGAAGTCACCACGCCATTATAAAGGGGATCTGAGCAAAATCCTCAGACTGACCATTAGGATGGGCTTCACTGTAACACAACGAATACCATTTCCTCCCCCGCCTGATCCCAATCCCAACTGAGGACGCCGCTCTTAGGCAGAAAAAGAAACATCTTCCACGTCTTCCTTTCCTCTACACCAAATGCAAGCGCAGGTCATGCCTGGACAAGGGGACTGATGCTGGACTCCCATAAAAACATTTCACTTTTTAAGATTCTTGCAACTATGAAGGAAGGTATTGAATACAATTTCCCCAGAAAAACAGTGACAGATTACAGGACAAATTAGTTACTTCTAATATATTTCTGAAGAGAAAGTAAAGGCATTGCAAGAGCAACCTTTTTCTCTCAAAGAAAGTGTCATTACAGTACAATAACACAACTGAACAGTGCTTATAAGAACATTTGAAAAGGAAAAGTTTAAAAAAACTGCATTAAAACTTAAGGTGGAGGAGAGACAGGTTTGCTCAACTTTGCTCCTTTCAGCAGGACCAAAATAGAAGAAGAAATGCACGTAGCTTAATTTTTAATAACTTAGTGCCATTCATACCACCATTTCACTTCAAAGTCCGCTTTCAGGCAAAGAGATCTAACTACTGACTTACAAACACCACCACCACCACCACCACCAACACCAGCAAGCTGCTGCCTGCGAGGGGCTGCGGCCGCAGCAGGGGCAGCCGCTCGCGCGGCCCCCGCTCCTTCCCGCTCCCCGCTGACGTCCCGCCACTCCACACGCCCTTTGCCAATTTTATGAGGTAAAATGTCCATGGAGCAAAGCCCCGCAGTGACCTTCCCCCTCCTGGAAGCGTTTGTTGAGACGCTGCTCGTGTCAAGCAGTGAGGAGGCTGCCAGTGCAAGAGAGGACTGCGGGGAAGGCAGATGCCGGGGTTGGACGCACGGCACCTCTGAGCGTCCGCACCTTTGGCAAACCCTTTCATTATCGCTGGTGTTATTTCATTGTATCATTACTGGATATAAGAAATTAAAAATAAAATTATCACACTGCCTTTAATCATTTATTTACACCACTTTATTTTTGATTTAAGGACAAAAACTGCTACTGTCATTTATTTCAAAAGAATGGATTTACGTTTTCAAAAGACTGTTCAAGCTTGAAGACTCAGCAACCCTAATACTGAATTAACTAGCTTTACATTTCAACACTGCTCACAAATTGAATTATGGTTAAAGCCATCAG
>JAVCKT010011064.1:0-20079 GCA_032273925.1 Rhynchotus rufescens
CCCTCTGCCCACCAGTGTTAGTTCAGATTCAAGACATCTGGGACCTTCTCAAGCTCGTGCATCACAAAACCCAGCTGTAATTGCCTGCATGTACCTCACTTCTCTCTTTTCTTTTTGAATTGTGCTCTACCACCCTTCACATTTCTGTTGTGACTCATGGAAAGATCTTGAGTCTATGATTCACATACTTGAAAAATCACTGGCATTATGACCTTTATTTCTTAATGTTATGACAGAAGTTGTGGCCTTAGTTGTGTCTTTTAGTTTCCTCCTATTGTGCCTGTAGAGAAGTTGCACTTGAAGATCCTCCATAAAGAGGGATTCTCTCGGTCACAGTGACTAATATGCAGCTCATTTACTGGTCTTAGCAAGGCCGAGAAGTGCTGGATTAACAGTCTAGGTTTTGCTTAGGCTCCTTAGCATGAACGATGCAAATCTCAGGTTCTCCTTCACCTCTTCAGCTTCCAGCTTAAATGGATTGACTATTGGGGAGGGATGGGATTAGAGTTTAAAGCAGAAGTCTTCTCTAACCTGACAAAGATATTTTGCACTTTTAATAGAGAGTTTTTTCACCTAAATACTGTGTTCTTGGTGATGATAATGACAGTGTTGGAGCCTCACATACTCCTGTAAAGAATGAATGTGGCCATGGGGCCATAAAATATTAGTGCTGGAGCCTCGGCACTGCGAGGGAGGAAAGAGGCTGCAGCGAAAGGGGATTCTCCTGAGGCCGTGATGTTCTTGTGACCCTCGTGGCACGTGAAGTGATACACAGAGAACAGTGTTTGTCCCAGAGGAGATCATTTGGGGGTTACTCTACTGGGCTTCTGGAAAGGACAGTATTTCTGTGGAGGTGGCACAAGGGCTCTTGTCACATTCCACTCCACCCTCTCCAGGTTAAGATGCAGTATTGCAGCCTTGCAAGCAACCCCTCCGCACTCTAAAACCGGGCTTGAGTGTTTGACATCCATAAAGCTTAAGTGGGCAGGAAGAGAGCAAGCTCAGGATGAAGGAGACATGTAGGGGAAAAGAATCTGTACGTGCTGGGTGTGATGGGAGCCCCATTGCTCTGTTCGCAGCGCAGCCCAAGCGCAACTCGGCCCCTGCCTTTGCTGCACGTCCCACCTGGCTTCTGCAACCGGGAGCCCTTCTGGTCCCACCACGGCCACCCTGTCCCCCATGGAGCACCGGCACGACAGGGACCCCAAGGGTGGGCAGCTCTAGCGGGAGCGTTGGGGAGCCCAGAGGCTGCTCCGCTGGGAAGAGACAGCGAGCGGAGCAGCCGCGGCCACGTCTGGGGTTTTGATCAACGTGGTTCTTTCCTTCTCGGCCCTAAAACCAGTCCGTAACCTTTCATTATTTGCCAGCAGTCTGCGGCTTAGATTAACTCCACTGAGTCCTGCGCAGGTTCCACAAACGTGAATCACATAGTGACTTTTTATTAAAAAAAAGAAAAAAGAAAAAAAGGAGGGGTCTGATTTATGCTTATTTATTTTGTTCAACTACAAACATCTGTGTAGAAAGTAAATATGTATCCCAAAGGAAAAAAACACCCTTTTTTTTGCCCTCTGTTTTTTCCACCCTCACAACGGCCGGCCATGTGGCCAGCACCTGGAATGTGTGTGGGAATTATTCAAATGAGCCTCCGTGCAGTTGTCCTGCGCCAGGCTCCCGAAGTGGCAGGGAAGAGTGACAGTCGGCCGCAGTTGTGTACAGGCTGCCTTCCCGTGCTCCACATCCACATTCCGGTTGTCCTGGCGGTGCTGGGTGCCCTGCAGGCCTTGCAAAATGCAGCTCCACGTACTTCATGTCCAGTGTATTTTGTACTTCTGTTGAAGGATCTCGGTGCTTGACAGCACCATATCTTTGGGAGGAAGGGAATGGATTTTGTTGCTGCTTTTAGCTTGAAGATGTAAGGCTTTTTAGCAGGAAGGTGTTGAACGACCTGAGCCGTTCCCAGGCAGCGTGAGGGCAGTCTGTAGACATCAATGTTCATAACTGACTATTCCATGGGAGTCCCGCCGAGCCCGCAGGGAAGCTCCCAGTTCCTGCCTGAGCTCCAGCCCCCATCGGACCCCCTTCTTCAGTGTTACATTCAGTGAAACAAATCAGCAGCGGCTGGAAGCTGCACGTGGTGGCTCTGCACTAGGAGACGGTGCGACCTACCAGGTACGAGCGCTCGCGGTGCTGCCCGCGGGCAGCGTCACTGCACATGAACTGCCTGGACACAAAGCCTGGGGCAGCTGTTTTTGCCTTGGATTCTGCTCGCCAGAAGCTCCCACTCCAGTCTCCTGCTCGCTCTTTAGCTGCCCTTCCTAGGTCTGCAGCTCGGGTCCGAGCACCCGACCACGCTGCATTTCCCCTCGGTGCCTGCACTGCGGCTGCTGGCCCAGCCACTCACAAGAATTTGAGAATCTACATGAAAACTAAGAGCTACTTTGTAGAATTTAAACATAAAACCTATAAAGTGAGGCGGAACTTAAAAAAAAGGGCAGTAGAAAAGTATTTCTGGGGGGAGATAGATTTATTTGCTACCGAGCAGCCTTCTCGCTCCAAGTCCTCATCAAGAGACTGCATTTTACCTGTGTGGGCGTGAGTTTAGCATCAGGTAATTTTTCCATTTCCAGTGTCTTTATTTCTGGCAGAGCAGAATCTTCATCTCCCTCATCGTTGCTAATGTTAGAAGAATCCTGCAAACGCACTGACACCAAAAGCGATTTTCTCTTTTGCTTTGAGAAATCCTTTTCCTTTTCTTCCCAAGTAGCCAGGCGTTTTATAATGAGAAGCTGGACGGCGAACGCCTTACTCACATCAGCGGCTTATTACATCAGTCATCCCATTTGCGTTCATGCTAGGCTAATACGCTCCCTATTAATTTCAATGGGAATAAGTCTGTGTGAGTAACCTACCGTCGTGAGCTCAAGGTTGGCAGAGCAGCCCTCAGTATGTAGCAATTTGTTCTGTGAGATAAATAGTGACCAAAGCGACCGTGCTTTCATCAGCCCAGTTTATTTAGCTGGAAGAGATGTGTTAGGACTGCCCAATCCCTTCCTCTTTTCCATCTTTTTTTTGTTTTTTAAGAAGGAAGGAAAGAATACCCAGAAGTATGTTCAAGGAGACGCTCGCGCTCCCTCAGTCTTTCTGGCGCTCCAGGCTTGGCTCACAAACACATGCACAGTTTTGAAGGAAAAAAAAAAATAAACCCTTACAGAATGAGGTTTTTCAGCAGCTCTATTGGCTCCTCTCCTTGGAGCAGTTTGAAACTTTTTGACAGCTTAGCAGCTCAGCGGCGCGATTTTCACACAGTCGAACCACGAGGCTGATGAGCAGTGGCGCAGACGGGACCGGACCCTTCCAAGAGCCCACATCGCATCAGCACGAGCTGCAGTTTCACCCCAAGCATCACCCCAGACACGGAGGTGGCATTTCTGGTCCTCGCTGCCACAAGGAGGACACGGGAGCTTTCCTTGGGAAACATCATCCTAGTGACTCCAGCCTCAGTGTGGAGGCAGCTCTTCCCCAGGCAAAGCTCCCCGTGGCCTCCACCAAAGAGGCCCTGCAAAGAAGCCCCAGGTGTCCCAAGCCCCTCAAGGGCTCAACCCAACGTGCCCAAAAAGACACCCAACCTCTCGGTGGTGCAAAGCAGCCTTACACCATGGGCCTTACTGCTAATTGACTCCAGCTGAGGATCTGGCCCAGCTTGTTCAAACAAATTAAAAACGATGCAAATCAGCCACAAGTACTTGATGATTTCACTGTGCTAAGGGGAATACAACTATTTGGCACCGGGTGTGCTGTCAATGGGAGGATTGCTAAGTATTTTGCAAGCACAGCACTTTCTAAGTGCAAAATGGCTTGCTTATGTTAGGGCTGATCAAAAATATTTTCTCAAAACTGTTTTTCAGTAGAAAATTGAATTTCCAAAAATTCCATTTTTTTTCACAATGGAGATCTGCTTGTGCAAAAGAAATATGTTTTCCTCCAGAACTATTTAGCATAAATTCTAAACTTCTGTTTGCAAGCTTTTACTTTCCATTGAAATCATTCATATTTTGTTGTGTTACTTTTTCAGAAAATAAAAAGTTCACATTTCTGTGGCGAGGAAGGAGTCATTTTCCATGCAGGTCTATGAATTAACTCTCATAAAACCCCGGCCAGCAACACAAGCATAGTTTTCTTTTTATGGATGAGAAGCTGAGAAGCAAAGAGGTTAAGTGATTTGGCTCCAATCCCTCCAGGCACCATTAAAAGCTCCTGGCTCCCAGTTCTGTGCTCAGAACGTTAGATCGCATGACAGATCTTTGTGAGGCGGCTAAATGCTCTCAGACTCCCTTGGATTTCAACGGGAGAATCAGGCTTGGGAGAACAAAAGGAGCGATGGAGCCGGGAGTCACCCGGGGCGGCCTCGCTGGGCCGGAGCTTGGACATCGTGGCGGTTCCTGGCGTTAGGCGGGAATGTCGTGGCGGGAAAAGCGACGTGCTGGGACAGGACAGGGAGAAGCAGCTCTTCCCTGGACATCAGCATTTGCCCGGGATTTTTGGTGTAGCTGATGGGTGGAATTGGAGGCGCGGAGTGTTGCTGGCAGGTGGATGGAGGCGCGTTGCCCGGTCAGGGCAGCACCAAGGGGCCGGGCACGCGCCCGATGGGCTCGGCCCTCTCTCCGTGACAACATACGAGCGGGAGCCAAAGCTCCCCACTTGTATTTCCAGTTGCGGTACTTCCATAATGTCTAAAAATAGCTAAATCATAAAATTCCCTCACACCGCAGTTTTCATATGCACTCGTAAAGCTTTTCCAAACCTTGTGGGAGAGCGAGATCTTACTAATAGCTACAGAAAATACCTGGGCACCTAGCTGGGTTAATCTCAGTGGGGTTTTGTGTAGGGCCCAAGGGTGTGAGATGAGCTCCCACCTGCACGTCTCACTCGGGACATCTAGAGAGAGGTTCCTACTGCAGCCAAGTGCCGTAGCCTGGAGGGACCCGGCTCCTCGTGACCCGCGTGGATGTGTCTCCTACGAGGCACTCTGCAGGTTGACTGGGTGTCTCCCTCCGAGCAGCCGACATGGAAAATGTGACTTACGTTCTTTTGTGCTTAGGAAAAATGAAACCTTTGTTCCTGGGTGGTACAAACCTCTGCACACAAGCAGCTGTGTGCATTAATATGTTTTTATATTGAGACTTTAGTGTCTTTATTTGCATTTCTTGAGTTCAGCACTCGCTTGCCTTTTCCTGACGTTTTCCTTTTATTCTAACTCAGGATCCTGGTGAACCAGGTTGAGGAATCAAGCTATACGGCACTGTATAATATGTATAAAACAGTGGTTTTACCACCTTGTAGTGCCAATAAAACTCCCACTTTGCCTATCAAGTCCCTTGCAAAATAGCTAGAGCCTAAAGGTGATTTGTCTACAAGGAAGGGGTGCAGCAATCTCACTGACAAACCTCATCTACACCGTTATTTGCCACTGGGCAGGAGCTGTGAACGGGGCCCTGCATCTGCTTCACAGCCCACTGACCAGCACAGACCTCTTATCACAGAGACCAGTAGAAAGATGTTTCCTTTTTTTCTTCCTTTTTTCCACTTCAGCAACAAATTTCCTATAAATTCAGAATGAATTGCTTAGCATCCCTACATCCCAGCTGCTGCTACTTTCCTAACAAGCAACTTGAGATTTGTTTTGCTGTTGCACAGGCAGTTCTGGAGTTAACAAATAGCCCTGAAACGCCTGAATTTTAAACTAAAAACCCTCATCCACTTTCTCCCCTTACTGAATACCAGTTCCTCTTCGCCCTGAGCTTTAATTCCTGCATTTTCCCCAGCAAAATATGGCCAATAGGATTCTCCAGGCTAGGGCCATGAAGGTGTTAATAGACCCTAGTCAGAGTGAGGGGCAGCACCTGGGATCTTCCTACATAAACTGGGAGCTCTTGCTACTTGTCTTAGCAGCATCGTGGCCTGTCCAGGTACCACCAGCTCTCTCAGGTACCACTTGTGGCCCCAGACCCGGTACCAGCCGTGCTCCCAGTCCCTCATCCTGCTGCCCCTTGCTGCGTTCCCTGCCCTTGGGAGCTCTGCTCCCACCTTTCCCTTGGCAGTGGAGAGGGAGGAGGAATGGGCCCTCGGTGCGGTGCCAGGTGGTGTTTGTTTTCCCACTGTCTGAAGTACAATAGTTTTGAGGGTGTAATTTATGTTTCAAAGAAATAAGAGAGCTGGAGAGGGAAATGATTTACACAGAAGGCTGATAGTGTTGGAAAAATAGCTTATTTCTTTAGGCAGTGGCTCTCTCCCCACCAAACTGACTTTAAAATACTTTTTCTTTTTTTGTCTTTTTTTCCCTGTGTATGTTCACCTTGCTTGGAGTAGGGAACTTCACGATCTATTCTGCTGCTGTCCTGTTTGCAGGTGGACAAACAAGTTGTCTTCTAACTCCTGGTGTTCCTTCCTCTCCTCTGCTCAGACTTCCCGGCGGTACCATCTGCTGCACCTTTAAGGGCCTGGTTGAGCACTAGGGGGAATGTAACAGTTCCACATAGTGGCAGTCTGTGATAATGAAATATTCTGCAAGCAACAAGCCTCCTGCTCCCTCTTTCCAAAAAAGATAGAGGCAGAGTTAGTGTAAAGCAGATTTTGATGTGACTTGATTCAGGGCCTGTGCTGAGCAAGTGGCTGAGGCAGCGAGAACCTGACTTTTCAGTGACCCTGTTTGGACAGTGGCTGTGTCCTCATGTCCCAGCTGGCTGTTTCAGACCAGACCTGGTGACATCTTCATGGGAAGAGCTGGGTAAAACACAGGTCAGATACTGGTGAGACCTGAATTGTCCACAGATGGCCTAGATCCTTTCTAGTCTTTGACATAATTTCTTCTGTCTCTGCAAAAAGATGAATTTGTCACTCCATGCCTACGTAAATGTAAGGACAACAGCCAAAACCTGAGTGTGTTTGAAGGCCAGGAAAATGAAGAGTCTAAAGTCGTGCTTGGGCCACCCCCAATTTGGAGGGGCTGCAGTTTTAAATGAACAACCCTTTCCTGAGTCAAAGTTTCTTGTCTCCTTTTTTTTTTTCCAGCATATTTTATCTTTCTTTGTTATTGCTCAGACTTAACCGGGAGTTATGTAATGCGTAAGTGGCATGAACTTTTTGTGGTGAAAATTGCTAAAAATCCCCACAACTTAAGTAGCAGCACATTGATTCACAGCAGCGGGAGACACTGGTCAGTGCAGCCAGAGCAGAGTCTCTGCAGAATTCATTGGCGCTTCGCTCACATCAGAAGAGATTTTGGTCCAAGATGCACTGTGGTTTGGGCTAAGGTGCCTGGCAACATAGTAATGAGCAGCTTTATAAATAACCTTATATTATTATCTTTATGTCTTAGTAGTAGTATTGTTATTTTTATGGTACTGTAATGTTTATTATGGCTATTTTATGGTGTAATTTGATTAGTGTGTTACCCTAATGTCACACAGAAAAGGGGTGGGCATTCCTATCGTGCTTCTGAACACTAACCCCTCTGTTTTCATC
The DNA here is from genome assembly GCA_032273925.1 of Rhynchotus rufescens. NCBI lineage: Eukaryota > Metazoa > Chordata > Aves > Tinamiformes > Tinamidae > Rhynchotus > Rhynchotus rufescens. The sequence continues at coordinate 7,522 of JAVCKT010011064.1, forward strand.
TGAGGAACCCCAAGCCCTTTGGCGATCATTAATTGTCCCACACCATATAAGTAAACTCGAGCACAGAGAACTTAAACGAATCCCCCAAGCCCACACAACAAGTCCGGAGACTCAGACCTCGAGAGTCCTGACTCCCTGACGTCTGTGCTAACCACTAGAAAACATTCCCGTCACAGGAACAGCAGGTATAATAGAAAGGAAGATTGCCCCTTTGGAGTTTTTTTAGGTCAGTTGTAATGAGAACGCTCAATGTTTTATAAACCCTTCAGGTTTCCTGTTTAGGACTTGATCAAACCATAAACTGCTCGTTTAAGTAAGCTCCAAAAACAAAATGTACTAGAAAGCTGAGGAGTAAGGAGACAACATCCAACAGCAAACTTATGTTTATTGCTCCTTTGCTTTCCTTGCTGGGATGATGCCTTGTACTTAGATTAAATATGCAGAGCCAAACTTATCCCTAGGGTGTAATTTTTTGGATTCTGAGTGACACCAGGGTGAATTTGGCACATTTACACTCGAAATTAATATGGGTTTTTACGAATATTTGGAACCCTGTCAAAATGTTGTGGGTTAAATTCTGTTCTCAGCCCCACCAGTGCTAGCCCAGGTTAGCTCCGCTCTGAGCTCGCGCTGGATTTACGGCACTCTGAGGCTGCTGGGCCGCGGTTCAGCTGGTGTGAATTAGTTTATCTGCACTGGAATGCGGGCAGCTCAACCGCTTTACACCAGCTCCGAGTCTGACCCAAGCTCGAGCAGAATTGCTCCGAAAATACACGGCGAGCGCGTGGCGATCGCGGTGCGAGTCGGAGCCCGGAATCGGCGACGCGCCGGAAGCTGCTTCGGTGTCGCAAACCTGAACCTGACCCCGCTCGGCCCGCTCGTGCTTTGGGAGCTTTAAAATAACACTGCAGTGAGTGCTGCACGTGCTGCCAATGTGTAAATCATCCCAGGCGGCTGCAAATCATTGTCCGCTCTCTGGTTTCAAAGCAGAGATTGGGAAGTGCTGGGTGATATTTGGGCGCAGTTCAGATACTCCGGCGCTTGGACGGACGGATTGTTTTGATTCTTGCTTTGAACTTCTTTCCCACCCCCTGCTAAAAGAAGCAGCCAGATCTCCGCAGCCAAGCGACAGACGCGCTGGAGACGACGGAGCCGCTGCCCTCCCGGTGCCACCCGCCACGTGCCAAATCCACGGGTATCCTCTCGGTAAATAGGCACCGGTGTCCGTGGATGTCCTGCCTCCAGCAGGCACCAACGGCCCAAACTGAGGCCTGCTCCAAGGGCCTTTGCTCAATTCGCAACTGGGGGGCTTTTGTTTTATACCACTCCGCAGAGGTGCCTTTGCCACGCTCCAGATTTAACTAAATTATAATGAATGATCCTCACCAGCGCTGCGGCCCTAATTAGAACAAGTCGCACAGACATATTGTCTCCTTGATTTCCTCTGTTACATTTCTCTCACTCTCTTTCTCTGCCTGAGACACATGGGTCCCATTAAACATTTTCGCATTTAATGTGGTTCCCTTAAATGACTTCTCAAGTTTTCAAGTTCCATTTAGAATTGTATGTTACTCTCCTGACTGTGGTTTTGATTTTGCGATGGTTCTGCGCTCCGCCGAAGCCGCTGCTCTTCTCCCCCCTCTAGCCGGGAGCCACCCTGGTCCGTGCAAGCCTGGGCTCTAAGTCCAGCCTGACAGGCACCTATGGGTGCTCCAGAGGCAGGGGCGCAAACATCTGCAGCTGAACGTGAAACAAGGAGGTAGGAAAATACCTCGAGCTGATTTGTGCAAGCGTGGTTGTTAGTCTGGTGCTTCCTCCATGCTACACAGTTAATCTTAAGGAAAACAAATTGTTAATGTTATAAATGATTATTGGTGCGGTGTGTTCCTCTCAGGATCTCTGTGTGATTTGCCTTACCTAAATATACAGAACTTCTTATTTATTTGTAGGTATTTCCAGCCTGCATATAAATGATTTGTAAAGTGTTTTTTAATATTTATGGTTGTATATTATGGTTATATAATGTGATACATCTATCTTCATGTTAGATACAACCTTATATGGATGGAGTGCTGAAGGACAGGGATTTTGTCACTGATCGGGCTGTTTGCAGTGAGTTTCCCCCCAGCAGCTACAGTGAGAATCCAAATTGTCCCCTGATCCCTACCCAACTTCCAACAGAATCAAGTCAAGGTCAAGGTCTGGGCCTAATCCTTGAAGTATTTTGTGGTTTCAGCTGAAGATGTCTCATAAATCCAGTCCCTCCTTGTCTCCCAAGGCTCCTCTGTACCCCTGGAGTTGCCCACTGCAGCTCTCTGCCTGGATAACTCTTTAGGAATAGTGCCTTATTTCACTCCCTTTTCCCGTCCAGCTTCTGCTGCTTTGAACTTGATGCATACTTATTTAGGGAAAGAAAAAGGATTTTTTTAATTCAAACTATGCTTTCTTTCTCCTCTCCAAAATAGCACTTTAACACTACCGAATATATCTTTAATATTAACTACAAAACATAAGCTCTGTTTGAAATGAAGCATTTTGGTGACAAGCAGTTGCCTGCTTAGATCCCTCAAACATGAAATCAGCTAAGTTTCAATCATGGCAACCTACAAACATTGCTTGTTCTTCAGATAATTCTTAAAAGTTCCTATGATGTATTGGCTTCCACGCTTAAGCCCCTTGAAATTTATCTCTGGGGCTAAGGTGGGGTTTTTTCTTTTTTTTTTTTCCCTTTTTAAACCCAAAGCTTTAGGTTTCGTTAACAGCTAAGCCTTCGTCTGGAGTGCTGAAGTGCTCCGCAGTGAGTAGCTCTGCTCGTTAGTAACATTAGCAGATTTGTGAGTCCTCAAACGTGGCTGTGGATAATTGTGTCTCGGCCTCGTGCTCTTTATTATAATCCGCCGTCTGATAGGAGCTGACAGGGGAGATAAGGGGAGGAAACGCGCCAGGCGTTCGCATCCCGCTCCGCTTTCGCCGCGGCCTCCTCCGAGGTGCTGCCTCGCTTGGCATCTCGTGCTTTAAAGCAGAGAAAGCCCCGATGGATGGCAGGGCTGCTCTAGCGCTCGGCTTAGGAGGCTTCGGGATTCCAGGGAAGAGACACAGCAGGTTCCGGAGCCGCCTCTGGAATCCTGCGGCCCGCAGTGGTGCGGGATGACAGCCCTTGTTCCCAGCGCGGCGGCAATCGCTGCGTCCATTAAATACATCTCCTTGGAATGGTTTTGGTGGGATGATTTTCTCTTGATGAATTCACCTTTGTACAAATCAAAATGCTTCTCCAGGAAAAGGGACAATTTTGGTAAAAATTTTCCATGAGGAGAGAATTTCAAAACAAATATCTCAGTTTTATTGAGGGAGTTTTATAAAGGTGAAATATTTTCATCTGACTTTGTCATTTTGATTAATGTTGGTTTAAATTTTAATTTCATACTAAATATTTCATACAAAGGTAGATATTTAATAATGCATAATTGCATTTATTATTATATGTTGTCTCTATACTGTCTTAATGAAATTAGTTTTGCTTTACCTAAAATGAAGTGATTTAACAAGACAAATGTTTAGGTAGTTCTAACTCCAAGGAGTCTTAGAAATTTGGATTCATGGGAAAATTTGGCATTTTATTTCAATTCAGAAAGAAAATAAGTTTGAAACATTTAAAATACTGGAATTTCCTAAGCAGTTGTGGCTTCTGACCAGGCTTTGTGTTGAGTGCAGGCATCACACACTTCTCCAGCTGATCTTAGCTTAGTTTTTCATAGCTTTGCAACCTTCTGAAAATATATTTTTTATTTCCTGCAAACTGATCCTTTAAAGGCTACTGGGATGAGTATTTGCCTTTCTGGATTAGATGCAGCAGTTCTTCATCCTGCAGAATGGTACCTCTCTACCCCTATACCTTTGTCACAGTGCTGGTAAATCCATTTATATTAAACTAAGGGTTATCATGAGAACCTCAGCAGCCTTTGTAATATATTACTGTAATTGCAGCACCATTAAGGTAGAGTTAATGTCATTTTATGAATTAAAAATAGGGGGTAAGGAAATTAAGATCCAGATTCTCAAGGATATGAAAACACTTTCTGATGCTTCAGCTCCGAGCAATTTTTCCAACTCAAGATCTTTCCAGCAGGGCTCTAGCAGAGCTGGAATCACCCCTGGGTTTTCCTCATGGCTTTGGTGCGGACTCCTAGCTGGGTGCCTGTCCCTGGCACGGCCCATGCTGCAGAGCACTGCCTCGTGGAATTGCAAGAGTTAAGAAGCAAGGAGGCGAACCAGCACCAGCACCAAACTGGCATGCCTTTGATTTAATGAAGAGATAATCCTCTTTCTATTAGCCACGATAATAGTGACTCACCAGTAGTAAATGAAGGAATATACCCAGCAATGACATCATGTGAACAGCCCAGTGTCTGTGGGACTTGAAACGCAAAGGATTATTCCGATATATCAGTTCTGAGCCTAAAACTGGCAAGGATGGATCTGGGGTAAAATTTAACATGAGAAATGTTTATTGAGGCACTAACATGAGAAAGGAATTATATAACTGGAGTTATTAAAAACAATAAGCTCCTATTTCAAAAGCTTTAATTTCAGTAGAATAATATACACCCAGCTCGACATAAGGCTGTAATTCTATTGAGTCATTCCAATGACATCATGAACCACAGGAGTGGATGTGCTGTGGTTTGTCCTTGTCTGGGAGCCCCGCTCCATCTCCTGGATGGAAGCAGAGCTGCTGGCTCTGTCTGGAGACAGATTTGGGCCTGGTTCTTAGCAGGGATGGAATTGCCCTGAAAGCCACAGAGTTGAGCCTAACTGCCACTGGTGCAAGGAAAGGTAAAAACCTTCATGATTCAGGATTTTCAGGTAAAAACCTTCATGATTCAGGATTTTCAGGTAAAAACCTTCATGATTCAGGATTTTCAGGTCTCCTGCTGCTAGGTGACCCTTCTATGTGCTCTGTTAGACCAGGAGTTTCCATCTCCCTTCAATAGCTTAGAGCTTAAAGATAAACTGAAGCAAGCTAACATTTCATTCAGAGGGTCTTGATCTTATAGACGGAGCTTCCTTTAAAGTGATTCCATTAACCTGCATCGTCCCTAAACACCACCAAGACCTGCTGCTGTCAAGGGGCAGCACTAAGATAGTCACTTAGTCTGGCTTGAGGACCGGCTTGCTGGGTTAGGTTCCAGCTTTGTGTCTATGGGGACTGATGCAGTAGAGGCCACTGAGGTTCAGCAGGGCCACCTGGCCCAGGGACAGGAGCCTCTACTTGGGCTGATGTCCCCAGGGGTTCTGTGAGGGACAGAGAGGAATCCTCTGACCCGCTTTATTCGCCGACGGAGCTGGCAGCGTAGCTCTTATGTAGACCCTGAGATATTCTGGAATCTGCTTTCTGTGCCGGTCCAAGGCAGTCCAGATCTGGTGCTTTTCCAGGCGTGTTGCAAGCGGTCCATTTGTCGGCTGCCCGCGGAAAGTGAGAGATGTCTCTGTTCATCTGCTTTGTGGCTGAACAGCCGGCGAGCTGGTGTCTAAGGCAGTTCTCACCGTTCTAAGACACCTCGGAAGACAACTTTGTTGTTTGAAATCCAAATAGAAAATGATAGATATAACTCTGGCAAGAGAGGCTAGGCGATAGAGCAATCTGCTTATAATCTTGGGCTAGAAACAATTCCTTACACTTCTCTTGGAAAGAAGGAATTGTTTTATGAAAGGAATTTGTTGTCACGGTTTCCAGAAGTCCTTGGCGGGTCTGTGTTCCCTCTGCACCTCTCTTGTCTCTCCCCACTCGCTGAACGATAAACGTAGAAATCCTGGTGGACTTTAGCAACAATAATGTGAATAACTAAACTCCTGATTAAATTTACTCTGCTGCAGACCGTGTCAGGAAGGCAAATACTGGATGAAGCCACTTCAGTAAAAAAGGGGATGAATAAATGAATTGGGAAGAAGACTTTTTGGAGCAGAGCTCTAAAGCTTCTGAGTAGGGTCATTTTTCTAATTACAGGAGGGTGAGGTTGAAGACTCCAAATGCCCAGGCAAAGGATGGAAAAAAAAATCCGACTGAATAAATAAATCCCTTAAAGAAAAAGATAGTTGTCTGCCAGGAAATTTAATACGAAATGTTGAGAGTGCAGTTCTGAAAAAGATTTAATTGGAGATATACTCCTAAGAATATGTAAATAGTCTTTCAATTTCTTAACTAAAAGGAGAAACAGATGCCAGCTCTAAGATCTGAGATCTAATATGAAAAGTACTGAGGCCTCTAAATGTCACTTTAAACATATATAATTAGATTCTTATCTTGTTAAAAGGTTGGGCAGGGCTTTTCTGGTGGAAGCTATAGCCATGTCTTTACATAGACTCTGCAATAGAGGGTTCAGTTGGTTACTTTCAATGCAGTAAAATTCAAACATCTGTTTTTTAAAGTGTAATTTAAAATTTGAGGTGGGCTTAAGACAAAGCTATTCTTTGAATTTTGACCAACCAACATTCTGGCTCCCATTTGTTTATTTGTTCCTATTAATTAGGGATCCAGGATTCACTTGGTATTAGAATATGCCAATAGTAAATATTTCAGTGATTTATGTTAAAATATGACTTCAGTTATGCAACAGAATGGAAGAAAGAATTTAAGCAAAATAACAAGTAAATCCACTTTGTTAATTTAAGATCCTTCTAGCCAATGGAATTTTTATCCTTGCGTACAAAGGACAGCATTTCCTTTGGGTTAGAGATCAGTCATTTGAACTGTATGTTTTTGCCTTTCCTGAATTTGGCCAGGACTATTAAGGAGAGCACTGAGTCACTTAAAGCGAGGAGAAATTAATCTCAACAGAAGGGCTGTCTGAGTAGCTGCCTCACATTGCAATTTCTTGCACTTAAATGAGGACATCAGATAATTTAACAGAATTAACACTCCTTTCTCTTCCTTTGTCTTCAGCCAACAGACTCCGGAGTCTCCCGTTTTGTCTGGGATTGTTGCTCTGACTCCAGCTCTCCCGCCAGCTGTGACATAAGGTGACCAGGACATTGCTGATCCGGTAGGAATTCACACTAACAGAAACTTAAGTAACTTTTGCTGTGTAAGTCATGGGTTCAGCTAGGAGAATTGGGCTGGTTTTGTTTAATTTTGAGTATTGCAGCAGGTCTGGCTTAACCCAAACTCTCCAGCACTGATTTTCTCCAGTGCTGCCAGGTTGGGTTTATGGTTCTGGGAACAAACCGTCCAGTTTCGCGGAGATGGTGGAATTGCCACAGACCTGCGAGCCTGAATGGGCATCTGCCTACAAGCTGAACTGAGCCACAGCCTATGAACTGAGCTCTGCCTACGGCCTGCCTGGCCAGAGAGCCTCCAGCCGCTTCTGAAAGGGCTGGGAATTACGGTTCAAATGAGTCCCTTTCTCTTGTCTTGAGAAAAATCTTGATTTAAAGCTAAAACAAAAATTGGTGGTACTTAGTTTTTCCAAAGATTTGTCCTATTTTTAATGAAGTTACAGCAAAGCCTCAAATTGCCCAAAGCTGGCTTCCCATCAGTTGTCAGCGAAAGTAAAAAGTGGTGCTCGAGCTGGGATTTCATGCTGTTTTCCTTCCATCTTGCTCTGGAACTTAAAAGCTGCTCTCGAGGGTGCAGAGGAGGTGGCGAGTAGCTTTTGGTGTCCATAAAGCCCTGTCTGTTGTCACCCACGCGCTAGGTCAGGCTCTGTTAGGGGTAAAAGAGCAGAATGGAAGATGACCACGCGCAAGCCAAGGAATGGAGCGGGGCCGGCCGGGTAAGCGGTGTCTCGCTGTGCTGGGCTCTATGCGGTGCCACGGACGGGAGCTGCCGCTTCCCTGGGAAGCCCGTGGGGCAGCAGGAAGGTCCCAACGCGTGGCCAGGACGCGGGGCAGGGGATTTGTGGCCACAGCCCGGCTGCAACGCGCCCCTTGTCTGCGTCTGCGCCGCGCGGCCCTCGCAAGGTTTAACTGAGCTCTCACCAAGCTCCCCTAGTGCTGCCAGGGAATCTGAGCCTGGGTTGCAAGTCTGGGGAGTCCTGGTTCCTCAGAGAGGGCAGAGAGCAGGGGAGCGTGGGAAAAAGGCGCTGCCTTTAAGGAGAGAGAGATGATAGTAGATTTAAAAAAAAAATAAAAAAAAAAAAAAAAAAAGCTTTTTTTAAAGGGATGGTGGTTTAGTGTTCTCATCAGATTTAGTGCTGGAGCACTAAGGATGCGTGACCAGCTCCAAAATTTGGGGTAGCAGCGACACCCGGTGGCCACCCACCCCCCACCACAGGGTTTCCCCACGGCTGGTGGCCGCTTTGCCAGGGGGTGACAGGGTTTTCTGGCAGGGCCTGGCCCTCGCGGGTGGCTCCCCCTTCTCCTGCCGCAGGTTCCCACCTCGTTGGAAAGCACCAAAGCATCTCTTGCTGCAGCCCATGCCAAGGGCCTGCAGAAAGGAACCAGAAGCCATCGCCTTGCCTGGCAAAAGCCACCATCGCTCGGCTGAAATCGGTGCAGGCGGGTGAATCTTGCCCTGTTCCCACAAGCGCGGCGGCGTTTGGGGTCCCCGCAGGCACGGGAATGCACAAGGGTCTCGGCTGTGATCTTAGAAAGTCCTTGTGCTTTGAGAAAAGATTGATAGTGTGACTAAGTGCTCCCTAAAGATACAAATATCAGGAGGCAAACTAGACAAAAATGATCCACTGTGCATTTTCTGCTCTGATTTTAATTTTTCAAACTAGTTTAGTCTGTAGTTGCTGGTGACTACTCTGCCAGCTGGACTGAAAACCATTTGATCTAAAAATGTCCCCAGTACAATACTACACATATGGAAGTAACCTTTTCCTCTCTTCTCCTAGGAGAAAGACCTGCATTACAAGCTCTGCATGCCAGAAAGTAACGTATTGGCCATTTCCTGCCATTTCTACCTTTTTAGACTGCTTTTCACCCTTCTCAGTGTCACTAGTATATGTGACTCCTTATGCAAAACACACAGCAGCTTTGATCTCCTCGGTTGCTCAGGTAACTAGCCAAAGGTTGTGAGCTTGTGGTTATTAATATAATTTTTGGTGCCATCCCAATGATTAGACAAAACAAGACACACTTCGTGTGTGTATGTAAGCAGCAATTACTCAGGGTAGCAGCCACGGGGTCTGCCCTTGAAAGCAGATATTTCTACTGTGAAAGGCAGTTTAACAACCAGCTGTCAGGGGAAGAAACTCTGAGACTCGTCAGAGAAGCCGCCACGGGCGCTCGCTCTGCTCTGCCTGACCTCGGATGTCAATCGGGCACCGCGCGGAGCTGCACGGAGCACCCGGCCTGTCCCGGCTGCAGCAGCCCACGGGCCCCATCCCGCAGCCCACAGCAGGGACCAGGGACACCCGAGCGGGCGGCGGGAATGGCCACTGGGAACTAAAACAGTAGGACCTCTCCACAAAGGGCTCCCTGTGAAGCTGCTAATGCTCTTTCTCTTTCCACTAGCAGGGCAGGAATGAAGGTGAGTCTCGAGAGCAGAGCTTCGCTGTGGACAGCAGTTGTTGCAACGCAAGGGGCACCAGCACGAGACTTTGGGAGGGCTGCAGAGTGCAGGGGGTGAGAACAGGCACTGGGGCTGGCACTGCTGCTGCCAAAGGGTCTAGGGCTGCTGGGCATCCCTGTGCCCGAGGCAGCCGGCGGGGGTTTGATCATCTCCCTCCTTTGCCCTCTTTCCAAAGATTCTCCAGCAGTTCTCAATGGAATGATACTCCTAACATTTGAGAACAGCACTTTATGAACTTAAATATTTAATGAAAAGGAGATTAGGAAAATAGCTTTCCTAGAAAGAGATTCCAGGTTATCAGTTACAGCTCTTGATCATGTAGATGCAACATGAATATTGTGTGTATTAGGCTCCAGTAACTCCTTCTGGAAATTAATCCCTGATGCAGATTTCTTTTAACCTTTGTATCTGAATCCCCTGTATTCACTATGGACCTTACATCTATGGGCCGGCTGATGCCACTGCTGGGGTTTTCTGAGCCATAGGATATAAACTAGCCAGCAGGTCTGTTGGGGGCGTGAGTTTCTGCAAAGTCCTTGCAAATCACTCCTGATCTGATTTGGTTTGCATCTCTGTTTCAGTTGCGCTGACTTCGGGCACTGTCACTCATGACTGATGCCAGCTAAGTGGAAGAATTGGGTCCAAACATAACCAAACTCCTTCAATGCATGCTATGGGCCATGTCTTCTGCTGATACATGTCAGCAGAGAGGTTACTTGGTATCTGCTTGAGCATATAGCTTCTGGTTTTCGGTTAGCCAAAAATAGCCTCCAAAAAGCCTGGGAATATAATATGATGGGAATTCGTCATAGCTGTTTTTTCTGTTAGATGTGGCTGCTATCTGTCTTAGATCAGATGTATGTTTCCTATGAAATCTCCCTTATCTTATACTGTTTTTTTATGCCAGTGATTGAATAAAACTATTCTTATTTCAGAATGCAACTGTTCTAATGCAAAAACCATGCATGTATAATATCCTCTAATTCAGCCCTCCTAAGACGCTTCCTTTTGTTACGACCAAAATCAAGCTAAAATTTGAAACAAATTTTAAATATTAAAAAAAAAACCTCTTCCAAGACAACTCAATAAGTTATGCAAAAATGCTGATCAGAGAGCCACCTAAAACAGTAGGAGTAAATACTGATCTCATTCACCCTGATCTAAGTGCAAAGTTACGTGTTGAAAGTCAGAGCATGATCAGGCCGGGGCTGGAGATAGGTGGCCCCCATCGCGTTGTTGCAGACGGGTTCTTGCGTCAGTCCAAGGAAGCACCGCGATCTCCTTCAGCTGGGACTTGAGCAGGACGGAGCACTTGGGTTTTTTTCCTGACCATAGCTGAGGAGAGACTGATGAGGTGTCACGGTGAGACATCTCCAAGGAGCCAGTTTTCGAAACCCTCGAGGTATCGGGCTGCTCTAAGGCTGGCTCAAATTAAGCAACCCAGAAGCTAGGCATGCAGAATCGCTAGTCCCTTTTAAAAAACCAGTCTTCATCTAACATACATATTGGGAAATCAGGCTAATGTAGAAATATTAGCAGTGAAAAGCCGTGTAAGGTCTACAAATCTAAAGAAAAAACCAACAGGACATTTACAGAGTCTGCAAGATCTCTCTGTACAGTGGAGGTTTTCTCCTCTCTCTAAGCAGTAGGACGTGCTGTACTGTCGCTATCGTGCTCAGGAAACTGCTAGTGATGCTATAATTACAAATAGTTATTAGAAACCAGTGGATTTTGTTGTCCTGGTTCTACACCAGCCTGCCCGCTTGCCTCTATTGTAATACAACTGCTGCAGACTGCATTCTCTTTTTAAGGATGGAGCAGAAAAGGGACTATTTTTGATAACGATGCCAGCTTTGCGGGAAGCTTGGGTGCCATTTGAGAGACTTGTGCTTTTGCTTGCAGGGAAAGCAGCTCACACACATTAGTTACCCACATTGCTCTCCATGTTGTTGGCTGATGGGACTAAGTATCAAGTAGTTGACTTCTTGCAGTTGACTTCTCCTTCTCCATTTTAATGTGCTAGGAATGACTGCCACGTGTTAGCACGGCTGCAGCTCTGAGCCCGCTTTGAGGAGCATCTAAAAGGTCTCGGTAACCCCGCGCTGGAAGCCGAACACGCTGCAATACATTTATTCAAGGTTGGGGTATTTTTATTCATTTTTCTCTCTCCCCCTCCTCCCACCGTGCCGTCTCCTCAACAGCACCTGGGGATTCTGATGAGGAATGCAGAAATTAATGTGCTGGCTGTGAGAGGCGAAGTAGTTTTATCCACCTATGATGATAGTAACATTTACAAGAAACGAATGAAATGGGTGGCGTCATGATGTCAGAGGGACCGGAGCCAAAGGTGGTTTTCTGAACGGAGACTCTGCATGAATCTCCCCAGACTGCCCAGCAGTCAAGGAGATTATATTCTCAACTGTTAAAGCTGTTTACACATACCAGCCAGCACTGACTGCCTCTTTGTGGCAAGTTGTTTACATGAATTTATTTTGGGAAAATTCCATTAGACGGGACCAAGATTTCTTCATAAATCATTGAATCTAGCTTGTGTACTGATAAAATCTGGTTAGTCATTTATTCTTCAGAGCAGTGCTTCGTTATGTGTGTTCGTTATTTGTGAGGAACGAGTGACATGGGTAATACAAAAATACTAGGTCGCCTGTGGCTGTTTTCAGCTGTGGATGTTGGAATCTGCTGGAAAAAAAAATGGGTTAGTAAATGAGCCCCTTACCTATTTGTATAATACAGCAGAGGACTCATTAACTGGAGTCACAGACTGTGTGTGCTCTGCGTCCTGCTAGTTTAGCCAGCAAAAGTCTCCACTGAAACCGCTTTGAAAACGCTCCTGTTTGCTGCAGGGAAAACGCTCCTGTTTGCTGCAGGGAAAACGCTCCTGTTTGCTGCAGGGAAAACGCTCCTGTTTGCTGCAGGGGATGTTCACTGCATCCCTGAGCAGCAGGGCCTGGACAGAGAGCCTGCTGCGCTGCCACATCCAGGGCATCCTGGCACTGGCTGCAGAATCCCAGAATGGTTGAGATTGG
>JAVCKT010011068.1:0-11283 GCA_032273925.1 Rhynchotus rufescens
CGGTCTATGAATGAATCATATTAATTAGGGCAGAACGAATTAGCTTAGAACTAATGTACTTGAAATGATGCCTATCCCTTCAGCAGAACCAAATCCAAAGCGTTTCTGAAGCTTAAAATGCTTTGTTTGGTTTCATTAAGTGAATTTGGACTAGACATGAAAATACATCAAGAAAGATTTAATTTTCCTAATTTATTCAAAATTTAGTCACTACCATAATATTAGTGATTATAGGACAGGAACATCAGTTCTTATAAGATTTCTTACCTGATTTTCTGAATTTGTGTCTCAGGAAAAGGTTATTCTCCTTCACTTTATCTTGACATCTTACTCTGATGTTGAGAAAATGCTTACAAAATGCAAAAGACAATCAGTGATGGAGGGGGGAAAGGAAAAAAAAAGTGATTGCACAAGGATATTCTTCAGAAAACTTCTGACTACTGAACTATCACTATATTTGAGTAAAATTAGTGGTAACAATTGATTTATCAATCGCTACCATGCTGTGTGTAATATTAACAAGTTGTTCTGTCAAGTCTCTTAGCAACCTTAAATCAGCCAGTCAGATGATATGAATGATAAGATGAGGCACACGATAATGGAATTTTCCAGATTTGTTACACTTGCTAGGCTTTGTCTGCCTTTGTAGAACAATTCTGCTTCCTGCATGATCAAAAACTATACATCCTCTTACTAGCTCAGGCTGCAGAACACTCCTTCACTACTTTTGTTACTGGGCAAGTGGGAAGTGAATATCTGTTGGAATACTCTAGATCAATTAAACAAACAACAATGTCAGTCTTTAGTACCTGGACTCCTCTGTTGTGGTTTTCATAAAGCACGTACTGGCTTTGTATGAAACAATCAGCATGCACAAGTTGTAAGTCCATATTCTCATGCTTAATTACAGCTACTGTAGCATCAGCACAGGTTAAACACAGTGGCTTTCAATTTCCAGTATTAATCAGAAGAAAACAATGAAATTCAGTCCAGTAGGCTTTCAATTCCCTGTCCTCATATTGTGTCATCATCATTCTCTCCTCTGAAAAGGTTTTATTCAGCTTCTGGCTTTTATATCGAACTCCGTGAATCATCTGAAATAAAATACAAGCCTGATAATTTGTTATAAAGCTGAGACTGCATGTACATCATCTGTCCTATTGCAAAATTATTTTGTAAAAATGGCTGCTGATGTTGGTTAGGTTTGTATTTGTTATTTTTTGCTTCTCTTTATGCCTTTGTATATCTGTCCCCGGAAGATCATAAAATTATTTTAATTAGGGATGTCAACTTCTGCCTGAGAAGCTGAGGGGGTAATTACATCATTTATATGCAAAATGGGTAATTTTCCCCCTGCTCTTCACCATTCTCTTCTTTCCATTTATTTTCCCATATCTCCACTCTTCAGAGTGGAGCTATTTAATTTTATTTTGGTCCATCTGGAATATCTCTGCCACTCTTCCATTCAGCCTCAGTCTCAAAAGTAGGAACTACCTTCACTCAAAATCTCCACTGTTCTATTCTCTAATGTACTCCTGACTCTAATATCTAGAGGGAGATTAAGGTCCAACACAGTCACACAGAAGTGGCTTCTGACCTCTTGTACTAATCATCAGTAACATTTTACTTAGTCTTATTAAAAGAAAAGAAAATTGCAGAGAAACTGAAACTGAGGATGAGAAAGTTTCTGAAAAGGAAGAAGTAGAAGGCGGAAAGGAAATACCATTTAAGACAGATCTAATAAACTCCAAAATACCTGTAACAGGAGAAAAAAAATGCTCAAGATTGCACAGCTACTAAAATTACTGTTGACTGGAAGAGCAGGCTAGCAAAGAGAGAAGTGAATCAAGTTGGAATCAACTGCTCATTATAATGTGGCCATGCTAAACAGTTCACATACTGAGCAGTGAATGAGGTTGAGACCTCACCAAGGTTTCCTAGCTCTGAGTGACTACTGAACCATAAGTGAAATATATTTAAAAGGTATTTTCAGGAAAAGAATGTGGAGAACAAAAGCCCGCAGATTTGTGATCAGTAGATAAGGAGGTTCAAACAATACTTGCCTCTGTTCTTGAAACAGATGCTGGCCAGCAAGATCTCCAGGTCATGGAAAGTTTTTTTCTCTGACGCTAGGTTATTCTTAAGTTCTTGACTTTCTTTTACTTTTTTTTTTTCAGTTGATTGTGGTAAAGCAGCTAATCTTTGAAACTTAGCACTGAAATTTAAGAGATAAAATGATGTATATTACAAAGGCACATATGAAAATGTGCCACTTAGATGTAAAACATGCAGAAATGTGAAATCAGTGAATTTCTCAGATTTAAGAACTGATCATTGAATTTAGGTGGAGGGACTTAATTCCTAGCAAGAAATCAAACAATCATAGGATCATAAAAATACCTACCTCAAACAAGATTATGCAAAAATCTTTCAGATAATGAAATACATAATAAAAATAAGAATCTAATCCAGTAACTCACTCCAGAATTTATAAAGAGTTTCTGTACCAATATGTCCAAGTTAGTAAAGATTCTCAATATTCTCTATTCATAAAAGCATTGCTCATTGTCAATGGAGGCCCTTCACCATCATTTATTGGATTCATCCCTTCCAGTAGCAGGGCAGATGTCCCAAAATGTCTCAATCTTCTTACAACGCAGTAAAATATCTTTGTTAACTCATCGATCATAGAAGCCGATTTTTTCTTTGTTAATTAGTTTTTCTAACATTGTCCCAGAAACATAACGCAAGCAACCTTGGAGATAGCCTGCTGTGAAGCCGCAGGGGCTGGCTGCCTTGTCACGCCTGACAGGTCTCTTGTCACCTAGCTGTTACGCAAGGCCAACCAGTCAGAACACAGAAAATGGAAGCAACGGTCCTTTATCAGGCTGCCTTTTTCCAAGATCATCTCAGAGTGCTTCCAGTATAGTGACTGTCTTGACAATATATGATGGAGATCCTTCTCCGTTGACCTCTCTGTTTTATGTTCAGATCATTGAAAAAATGATGATTATCAATAATAATTTAAGTGCCCTGTACAGAAATTAAAGCAAGATGTTGTTGTTTTGTAAAATTCAAGTTTACTTAAACTTGAATTTAAACTACTTCTGTGCTTCGGCTGGCTGCTGTTATGGAATTATAGCTAAAATTTGCAGATTGAGAACCAGAATATTCTGTTGATTTGCTATTGTTTAAAGCAAAATTGGTGTCACTAACTGTAAACTGCTCAGATATTTTCTGAACTGGGTATCTCTGAACTGATCTGGGCATTTGATATAAGGCCTTCCCAGAAAAACAGTTTAAAAAACATTTATTCTTAAAATGTAGCACTGGATCCAAACGAAGCAGCTTTCTTCTATTTCTGTTTTCACTAGGAAACCTTCCCACAGAAACATGTTGAAATTCGCTGTATTAATACTTCTAGGATTGTCAAAGCAGGAAAACATCAAGCTACCTGATTATCATTACCAATGGGAGAAGCTAGCAGGAATATAATTAAGATTTAAAAGTTTAAAAGAAGCATAGAGCACGAAAGTGCTAGCCTGTTCTCCAGATTAACTCTCTTTCTTTGCTTTGAGGTCAGCACTTGCTTTGGCAATCATATGGGAACATGTTGTTCTGCCTTCAGAGACCATTCCCCTCTACTGAAATTATTATGTTACCCGCATTACCATGGGATCAGAGGATGCTGGAACCAGCTTGACTACTAACAAACAGTTATTTGTGCAAGGCCAACACTGCAAACACAAACAGTGATCATGCAAATGATGTCTATAATTCAGCCAAAACCCTTCAGCGGAAAAATAAAAATATAAACAGGTCAAAAAAATAAAGAAATAAATGGGGAAATTATCTAATTTCCAACTATTGGTATATGTTCAAAATATATTTTTACCATCTCAAAGCCATAAACATCCGATCTGTCATTAGTAAAACTATTTATAAAAAACACACAGGAAACAAAGCAATAGCAGTATCCATGTAAGCAGAATTGTAACTTTCTTAAAATCATATCCTGAACTAGGATGCAATAATTTTAATTTTTTTTTTTCCTCTAGAAAGAAATGTCTATGGATTGTATGTTGGTATTAATCTTTAACAGATTCCTTAACCTTCAGATCTGGAGGTTATATGTCTAATAGTCCTACCACTTCTACTCCAAAGAAGAAGAAACTGCTCTGCTACTCAGCTCCAATTCTAATTACCCAGTCTCCAAGGTTAATTTCAATGGGGAGCTGCAAATAGATTAATACACTGTGTTCAAATAAAGAAAACATTTACAGAGAAATCACCATATGGACCCTATTTAGACAGATGATCTAATTATCATAATGCCCAATGAACTGAAGCAGGGAAGGTTTTAGAGCAGGATGCTTCTTTCTGGACTTTGCCCTCCCATTTGTAGAACAGTAGAGGTGATGCTGTTCAATGAAACCCTGTGACCGGTATGTTCTCATTTACATGATAAAAGTTGTCATTTGTAATATGTTCAGAGATCTCCTTCAACTATAAATGAGCTTTAAATCTCAAGGAAAGTTGCATTAAATAATGAGAAAAATAAGATTGTAAGTAAAGACTGGGAGGTAATTCTGTGTAAGGACCTGTTTTAAAAAAGAAAGAATAATTATTATTATAATATTACCAGGGACAGCCAGTTCTACATGAATATGCCTGTTTTTGAATTAATCATCTTAAAATGGGTTCTAAAATGTGTTTGTAAATTTTTTTTTCTCCTCTCACTCTTCATAATCCCATCAAATTTACTCATGGTTTAGCCTTTCTACACGGACAAAAGGAAATGTATGATAGATAGCTAGTCATTTTTAGTGTCTCTGAGAAACACGATTGCTTGCCTTTTTTTTTTGTTTTGTTTTAAAAAGTCAGAAATTATTTTTATCACAACAGTGTTTTAAACGCTAACAAAACCTCCTCGTTCAGCAAATCACATAACCTTAACGCACAAAAAAACCATACCTAAGCCTACACCAACCAACCATCGCAGCAATACCTGTTAACTACTCCCCACAATACCCGTGCAGCAGCTCTACTGTTAAAGCGCTTGTGACATTATCACGGCAAATACATAACTAAGAAGGAGTTGAAATAAAAATATTGAGTGGATTTTGCAGAGCTTCACTTACATAAAGTCCCCTTTATGTAAGGGAACTTACTTAACAACATATATAACTAGAACAACAGTGTAGACCTGGGAGCTTTCTGGAGGTTTGTTTTTATAAAGTAATGAGGGTATAAACATTGAAGTATCCTATCAAAGCTACTGAGCTTGGAATTCAGTCCATACCATCTAAAGTCACTTAGTGATTGCTGAACTGTTGAAGTGTTTCACTTGGAAAAAAGAAAATATAGATGCAACAACATCAAGTGATGAAGAGAAATATCTGTTCAATTCAACATCTACTTTAAGTTATTCTTATAAGGCAATGACTAAAGTCTGTAGTTGATTCTACGTTCAAGTATTCAGCCATCCTATTTTTTTTTATTTTTTGACTACAATTCTTTATTTGTATTGTGGATCATAATCTTAAACCTAACTAGTGTCATACCCTAAAACACACTGTGATACAGAATACAACGCACTAAAAAGCCTGGGAGTTTTAAGAGCTATAAAATAGCTTTCATTAACAACTGACACATCCCCTTAATCACCATAAGCTCTCCTTTTTAACAACCCTTATTACCCTAACAACTATATAAAGTATCCTACTTAGCAATAAAAAACAAGGAGAGTTTCACTCTGAAACAGAATCTCCTTGACTTCAGTAGGAGTCCTATGAATGAGTGGAGATCTGTGGGTGGAAAGATCTATCCTCATTAGAACAAGCTTTTAAATCAGATACAAATACTTCAGAGGCAATTAAATGAATCATCAAAAAAAAAAAAAAATACATGCACCACATATTTGGAATTGTGAAAATATAAGTGTAAAGTAAATTCCCATTTTTATTTACTGATTTATTTTTTCAGTATCATCAGCAACCTTGTGAGATAACCTAGGACCACATATGTAAAGTATATGCTTCAGTAGAGACTTCAGTTGTTTAAAATCAAGAGTATTGCCACTAAGCATTTTAACAATGTCAATGTATTAAAAAAAAAAAAAAAAAAAAAAAAAAAAAAGTAAGAGCTATATAACTTAGGTACATATAACTTGGATCTTTGAAGTTATTTCAATTCCTTTATAGCAAATGATACCTGTGTCATTGACTTCCATATTTCAATAGCACTAGTCATTTGCTTAATGTTAAACACGTGCTCAAGGGTTATGTTAGATTAATGTCTATGGGGAGCGTGGATCTCTATGAAGGGAATAAAAGAAAGTTAAGTAACTGATGAGAAAAGCACACATGCCTGCTTTCTATGTGAACAAAAAAAGATAAGATTAACACACATGAGAAACAGGAGCTAGATTTCCATCATCAAGTAAAAGCGACCAATGTAACACAATAAAGCTTATATTACAGAGGATTTCTCCTTCACTGAAAAATTTTAGAAGTAGCTATGCAAGCTTTGCTATTGACCTTAATAAATGTCATGGGAAGGGGGATGCTATGAGGATCAAAACTCTGCACAGAACATGTAGTTCCCTTTTTAAGAGATTTTCCTACAGTATATATTTATGGAAAAAAAAATATAATATCTCCACAATTTTATAATAGTCTTTGTATACATAGCTATATATACAAATATTAATGCTGCAGTAAAAGCAAGTGGAGGAAATTATTTACATTATTAAATATGGTCAGTATGTTATATTTTTTGGCTTAATTTATAGTCTTAGCTAATGATTTTGTAAAGAGAATAGCTTATTAGCCAAACTAGAGATTTGTTTTTTAAACAAACACACAGAGGTGCTTTGAAATGTTCTGATTTTATATAATAACTAAAAAGAGAATAAAACATTGGCAAGAGATGCACAGAGTTGCTTTCATCTTTTGTTTCCACATTTGCCAGCTTGCTCTGCCCTTTGCAAAGATCGTTGTACCAAAATGCTATTTCACAAGTTAAGATGATTCACAGTAGGGAAGCACTTTCTTATATTATTTTCATCAAAAGAAGCTTATATTTCTTTTGCCCATCTGAATATTACCATTAGGCCGTTAATTTATAGTTTGGTAAAAGGGTCAGGAGTATTCAGTTTTTGATGACTTGATATTAGCTTGAAAGAGAATTTTTAATAACTCCTGTAATTTGCCTCTGTAGTTTCACCATCCAGTGCCTTTTGAATTATGTATATTTTATAAAACAAAACTCCAGGAGAATGAGTAGTATTTCAAGGTGCTACGTCTTTCAGATATAGAAATAGTCTCTATTACTGTCATCAGAAAGAAGGGCCTTTTATATCTCAGTGATAAAACCTCGGTATATTTAGTATTCAATACTGCTTTCAAATAAAAATGAACACAATAATACCTTTTATGTATGCATAATTTTAAGTAATTAATTATACACATCCTGCTTAGGGTAGACTATCCTTCATGACCTTTTCCTTCACCAAAATTGAACTGAAACTCTTAATGGGGTGAGTAGCTGCAAGAAATAAGATAAAAAGGTGCTTTCTTTCCCCTGCCCAAGAGACCAAAAAAGTACTACCAAGGACGCTAAGTCACAGAAGAACCAGTTTGTTCAATGTCTTATTTGCGTAGTGTTCCAGAAAGAAACCTGTTTGATCACACGTTTTTATGAAGTAAGGATCAGATCATATTGATTGATGAATTAATTGATAACACTTGAATGATGACAGCAGGTCACCTGTGGTCCAGCTCAAGCAAACTGTGGAGGTCTGCAAATATTTACCATGTGTTGAAGGAAATGTAGCACATAAAAGTGCTGTACATATTGACAGTGAGGATAATAATGAGTGTAAAATACTATTTTTTCTTTTGTATTGACATTAGGTTAGATCTTCTACCGTGTAAATTGTTCTAGTTACATTGACCATAGCAAAGTTACGGGCAATTTGCAACTACTGTAGACGATATGACCCATTAATTAGTTAACTCTGAAGATGTATATTATCCAAATGGGGGCAGTATGATAAGCCGAAATTGACAGGCCTTCTGTTTGCTTTATTCAGGTAATTATACAAGAGGTGTAAGATAACATTGCCTTCTGCCCTTTTCAGTGTTCTTCTCACATGTGCAGTGCTTTATAATACAGCTAAATGTAATTTTAATTTCTTTTACTGCTCGTTTATATTGCTAAGTGACATAAAATATTCTCTGCTCATGGAGTTTTTAACAGGGCTGGGGGCAGGCATGCAGGGATATTCTTCAAGATTTTTTTTTTCCCCTATCTCTTCAAAAGCAAGGAGGAAGGAGAATGACAATGAATAAAATTCACGGGCTCATCTTATTAGCTGAGAGAGAGCTGTATAAAGATAAACACTGCCAAATGCGTGAAGAAAGCTCCTGAGGTGCACAAAAGGTATTTCTATAATGAGTAAAAGTAGTAAGAACTCAGACAGAAAGTAAAAAACATGGATGGTTGTTAGCTCCATTCATCTCCTTACCTATGAAGCTTGTAGTCTAGCTACAAGTCTAGTCTTAGAGCTTGTGTCTAAGCTACAGAGCCCAAGACTGTTTCTAAGTTTGGGTAAGTATTTCCTTTTTTTCCTTCCATACCTTGTAAGAAAGCCCAACTATGCAAGATACAAGAGGACAGAACCATGAAGTACTCCTACAACATCTTAATCTGGGCAGCAAGGTCCAGGAAGCATGTAATGACAAACATGCTCTTTGCAGGAAAGATGTATAATTTGCACAGGTTAAATCCAAGACACACAATGATCACTGAAAATGAACTCAGCCATCTCTCTCTATTCACCATGGCCTCCCTGACAACACTTTTAGCTCTCAATATACTGCTGTACACATCGAGATTTCTCTGGCCAGTGGTCAAAGCAAGGAGGAATTCTTTCCTCCCCATTTGTAAGTGTTTTTAGAACTAGATTAGCTGAAATGGTTTTCCCCTTGTAAATCAGTCATTATAAAAAACAAAGAGTGCCAAAGTCTCTAGGCTACAATAACTATTCATTTTAAATTTGGTTTAGTTTACCAAAAAAAAAAAAAAAAAAAGGAAGGGAGAACAGAATCAGCTTTTCGTGTGCACAGCTGCCTAACTTGATCATTTCTCTTCTGTTCCTGCTTCTCCTTTGATTCAGTTAAAAGACCCATTCAGTTCCATCCCAGTGGCTCATTTCTCACAGTCGCTGCTTTTCCTTCCCGATTTACCTGTCGATACATCCCACGCTTCTCACTGTAGCCTTGACCAACTCACTCTGCTATACTTCTTCCCTCACCACTCGCTTACCCTGATGCACAGATTAACTCTCTGACCCTAATTCTAGCGTCTGGCCCACAGAGAAACAATGGCACATATTGACTGTTGGATATGAGTCACTCCTCTAATCTTGCCTGCACATCTTTACTTCTATCACATTGATGACTGAATCCCTCTGCTAAGACATTGAATGCAATTAAAAGGAGACAACATTATTTGGATTATCCAGACAGTGACTGCAAAGCCTAGTTTCTTTTATTAGACTAATCTGCTGAAGCAGGTCAAATCAACCAAGAAAAAGTGTACTTGACTGACCTGCCACTGTCGATAACATTACAGCTCAAGAGGAAACCTTACTGGCGAGTATGACGGCATTTGAAAAGATAAATGCTTTCTGGAAGGAGTACTGGACTGTAGCTGAAGCTTGAACTGATGCATTAAAGGAGATGGAACGGGCAAGTTCCACCCATCTTCTCAGCTTACATTGAGTGCACAGAGCCATATTTGCACTCCATGCACTCAATAGATCAAAATCGTCTGTCTGTGTACCTCCAGAGGCACAGGGAGCAGAAAACCATGAGGAGCCACACAGAATTTATTCTCTGATAGTGTAAACGATGAAGAGAATGAGGACATACACCTGACATATCTAAAGCTGTTAATAGCTTGCCCTCGATTCTTGATGAATGGTAATTTTCCAGACCCTCACATGTAGGACCTGTAATCTTATAAATGTGTCCTGCTGCTCCCAGACAACACAGAGAGATGTTCACTGTAGCTGTACTAGGGATACCACAAAAGATTTGTTTGAAAATGGCAATCCCCAAACTGAAATCACTGTAAAAATCTCCTCATAAATACCAAGCTCAGTATACAATGTATTATCTATTTAAATAAGAAGTGTAGTGAGAAATCAGGAATGGTGATGCCTGAGGGCATGCACTAAAGTTACTTACGTTTATCTATTGAGCTAAATTGCAGAACATCAAGTGAAAGATTGACAGGATTTTACATCCAGTGGTTTACTTTTAATTTGAGATGGTCTTACAGAATTAGACAACTGGAGTCAGAAAGACATTAGTCTATCAGACAGAGGTAGTCGATTAGAAAAAGAGTTATATTTAAAATGTTACGTCTGACAAATACACTTGTCAACAGACTGTTAAAATTTCATCTCAGATGACTGAAATTACTCAACATAAATATTGCTAGGTAAGGTTCATATTAAACTGCAGCTTACCTGGCACTGAGTAAATCCTTTTTTCCTACTGCTCTTATTTACACTTTTCTGACTCTGTACCCCACAACTTTTTCACATTTTTTAAGAGAGGCAGCACTGCTGTAATCAAAGGCCTCTTTCAAATCTAACAGCCCCCTTCATTTCCTCTATTGCATATTACATGTGATTCTTTCCAGTGTGAATTCAGCAGAAGATAATCTTGTAATCCTGTAGATCATCCTGTTTCCTAACACGCTCTCTTCAGTACCAATAACCCTGTTAAGGATCACCTCACACTCACCTTCGGTCCATTTTGTTAAGTGAATCATATAAAATCTATAGCTCCCCTCTCCCAAGAGCTATAATGGCTGTACTGCTCAGTAGCTGAAATATTTCACCAAGCTACTCTTAAGCCTTTGAGCCCCACCTTACAATAAGCCATTGCTATAACTACTAATTAATATATTTTGAGGAAAGAAGTTGGAAATAGGTGCTAGTAAAACACAAACTACCACAGAAGCAAAAGATGAATGGCCTATTTTACTGCAGCAGGAGGCAATGCTAGACGTTCCATTAAAATGCATTAAACTTCTTGGCTAATTATAAGAAGTAGGTGAAGGAGGAAATTTCTTAGTGAGCTCAATGGGACATTGATTAAGACAAAATCTGAAGAACTCCATCCCCAGTGCACATGAAGTATTTAATTTTAGGGAAGAATTTAATTTTAGGGAAGAAGAGTAATCTGTTTTATTAAGCTGGACTCA